>JAWWLT010000092.1:68907105-68943919 GCA_035040995.1 Premnoplex brunnescens
TGTTTTTTTTTTTTTTTTTTTTTTTTTTTTTTTTTTGTAGATATCTACCTAGATTCCTTTACACATAGCTGCAAGGCTTGTGTAGAAGAAGCTGAAATAATTATTTTATTTTAGTAATATTTTGGTCCTGTACTAAGCAATTTAAAAGAGAAAATAACATTAAAAATAGGTGAATAAAACAAGAAAATAAGAACCATCTGCAGCTCTTCCTTTCCTCCTTCTCCTTCCCTTGCTGAAATGAAAAGCAAGAGAATATGAAAACCAACAAGTTTTGGGTTTTATTATTATTATTTCCCAAGGGCAAAAACCTGTAAATAGGAAAGCTGGTTTTGAGGAAAAGAAATAAAAAAATAGAGGGTAATATTTATTATGAAAGTAGTAAAATCGTGGCATCAACTTTTTCCAACCTTGATTATCTATGATGAGGGAATTAAGCTACCAGGTAAATCTATCAGTAAGATGCAAAGGCATTACCAAGTGCATTCATGCAAGTGCATACCCTGGGTACATCTGAACTCTCATATGTGTGAAAGGAAAATGTGGGCATGCAGGCTGGAAGAAAACTGAACCAGGGTACCACAAATGCTTCCAGCATCACTGATGGGCTCCAGGGCTGTGGGGAATGCCATGGGAACAGCAAACCACATAATGTGAGACTTGCAAGGGACAAAAGGATATTGAAGAAAAAGGATATTCTAGGTATTTCTCACATTAATACATCTTGTATGTTTTTATGCAGCAGAAACCATTACCCTGGGCTGTTTCCAAAGTAGAAATGACAAATTTGATTCAGGAGCCACTTCATGAAATTCTTTAGCCAGTTCTATGCCTCAGGTCAAACTAGATAATAATTATCATCTCAAAATTATGAGTTTATAGTCCCAATTATGATATTATGGCCTCATTATGCTCTCAGAATTATCCACGCTTCTTAAGAGTCAGCACAAAGGTTAGGAAGGCTTGAAAATAAATGACAATTGCAAAGACAGAAACTGTACTTTTGAAACAGGTGTTGTTTTCTCCCTTTGCATGGGGAGAGAAATTTGGATGCTGGAAAAAATTCTTGAAAGACTGCACCAAGCATCCTTATTTGTTGAGTGAACTGAGAAATCTTTCACTGATGGAAAAGGGGGAGCAATTGACCTGTGAAAGATCTGCATCTGTAAGATGCACTGTTGAAATAGAGTGATGCTTTGCTGGGAAAATAGGAAACATTACTGTAAATTTTTCACTGTATATTTGTATAGATATGTATATTTATATAGATATATGTATTAATAGGCATGTATGTTTGCATACAATATCATTTTACGTTGTTTCATTCAATTTACTTCAGCTCCTTCACCTGTTATCTGTGTAGGTCAAACAAGTTAATACCAATCCCTTCTTTTCTCTTGTGTCAACTTGCAAGAAAATGAACATCATGGAGAACTATGGATAGAATGATGGTAATAGAGCATCAATCTGTTCTGCTTTACAGACGAATTATGATGATGCTGGCACACAAACCACTGATTGATAAAACAAAAAGGTCCATGATACTTTCTCTGTTATATTAAGATCCCTTTCTTCAAAGCAGATAATTTCCTTTTGAATGACGTTTTAAACAATCCATTGCTCAAAACTTCTCAAAGTATAAGCAAGGAGAAAAATTTCATGAGGAGAAATAGACACAAATCTGAGCTGTCTCGTATTTTCTTTTCATTACCATGGTGTTAGAGCTATTCAGGAACCACAGCCCATTGCAATAAATAATATATTAATATGGTTTGCTATTTTCGAAAATTGCTAGTGGTTTTAAGGATCACAGCTCAGTTGTACTAGGGTGTCTGACTTTTAAAAGGTGAGTGTTCAGTAATATGAAAACAAATCCCATCAGAGTGTTGTAAAGCTAGAAGAACTGAACTATAAGGTTTTTCCAAAATCACTGGTGGTTTTGATAAACATTGGCCTTGACCCATTCCCACAGCCTCTGGAAGCAAGTCACCCTTTCCCACCTTGACTTAGATGCTGCTGCTTGGAGCAAGGATCCCATCCCTGTTACTGTTTGCTTGCAAGGGTCCCATCAAATGATCAATGCCATACAAACAAATAAGGAAATAAACACACACACACACCTTCACCCCCCTATTATCTCTCTATCAATAAAAAAGATTGAGTCTCAAGATAGCTTAGTAAGTGTTATACTAAGTTTTAGACCGTTTCACTTCCTGACATGACAGTCAATAAAATATCAAAAAATATTGTAGCTTCTGCAGTTTGGCTGGCATTGCTTTTGGCCTGATAAAACTTGAGGTGTTTTTATTCATTACCCTGTCAGTCAGTCCTTGAATGCTGAAAGATTTCTAACTTCTCCCTTGAAATATGTCATGATGGATAGAAGATGACTGTAGGCATTCAAATGGGAAATATGGAGGTGGAATCCTCCTCTTCATCAGTGACCTAAACCAAAGAAAAATGGGTTCGTGTAGAAATAGGCCTTTGCTCTCTGAACCCCTTTCTTTGACACAAATTGCTTTATTACCTGGTAAAGCTCCTAGTCCTCTCCAAAGCACCATACCATGCTTTAAGCTGAGAGGATGAAAGTATTGTGAAAACTGTTTAACCATTTAACAGAATTCTGGTTTTATCACCTGAATATCACCCAGAAAATTTACTTTATGTAAGGCAATTGATACATAAGAGACAACTGGTAATCACAGAGGCCACATTTTTAACTTTCAGTTTAGACACCAGGAAATGCTCTGAATCTCCCACTTTGAATTGCTGGGACTCTCACTGGGACATTTTTTTGCCTGAGACAAGTATTGCCAAATTATTTTACGGAGCAGTGCAAGAGTTAGCATATGCCAGGGACCATGCACAATAGGAAATTTGAATCGTCACTCTCTTTCAGAGAGTAAGAAAATTTAACACTGTGGATAGTGACATTTCAGTGTCAAATGGCCTGGGAATGGATGGTTGTGGTCTCAGCTACTGACTGACCAAGTTTTACTTGGTAGTCTCAAATAAGAAGTGCTGTAACTTTACTGAGGTTAGAAAAGTATACTTCCTATTAGTAGGAAATACTAGTAAGAGGAATGTCCCCATTGTTCCATTATAGCTTGTTCTTGTATAGACATTCTTTGGACTGACTGCTCAGGAGATTGCCCTTCTAGAACCACTGATGAGGACTGGTGCCCATTCAGTTTATTCATCCAGTCCTGGTTGTGAAGAGCTGTATTTCCTCTAGGACTCTGCTCATACTCTTTGGCATGCCCACAAAACAATTATCTTGTCTTTATAAAGGTTCCACATTGTGATTTATTATTTAAATAAAAAACATCCCCCCAAACTTTTGAAACTCATCCAGAAGAGGGCACCTTATATGCAAATGCACTTTAAATAGCAAAAATTAAAAGCATTTGGATCATCACAGTAAGATCATTAGGCCTTCTTAAAAATAGATAGATGTGAGAAATATCTGACTGTACATCAAATGCAGTATCACTTTTTTGAGTTTAGAAACTTCTTTTTTGATTCATATTCACTATAATAATTTATATTAGGACTCTTCTGAATCTTTTCTTTGCAAAAAGAAGGGATCAATCCCTCAAAGTTCCAAAATGCTGGATATTTTTCCTACATTTCTAAATGACCCTAAACATTATCTTAATCTTCACACGCAGCCTATTACCTGTTCTCGTTTCTTTGCCATCTGATGACTTTATATGACTTCTAGGACAAAGACACGTTCAACATCTCCTACATGAATTTTTAAAGGACTGAATTTTAAACTCACCTGTCTCTATTACAAGGGCTTGTGTAGCACAGTTTTCACAGTAGAACTAACACAGGAGCAGTACATGATAAATATAGCTGAGCACCCTGCTTCAACATTTATTTTGTTGATGTTGCTAGATATACACATAATATATGCCATACTGACATGAAATGAATCAGAGCATTTAATGACACAGAAAATATAGAAAGTCATGCTGTAGCTCATGGTTCATGTAATCAGGGTCATCCAGGCTCTCAAAATTGAAGATTAAGCTTTTAAAACTACCATAAATGAGTCAGAAACCTTCAATTAGATGCACTAACTTCTTCAATAACATTTGAATGAAAAGTAAGTCTCATTTAAAAGTGAAATAGGGGAAAGACTGTGACTGGTATAATATAGCATAATCGTGAAATATAGGGAAGATAATGACTAGTGTAGCCATTAACTGAGTGCATTGAATAGCTGAGAGAGAAGGCAATGGCAATAAGAAATAGTCCCTTACCTTCCTGCAGGGCTTTCCATCATATGATCTCAAAGTATCTTACCAAATAATAGCAGTGATTCGCATCACTTCTGGGAGGGATGCTGATGTTAGAGCGGCACCTGATTATCTCGCTCAGCATTTAGAGCTCTTAGAACCTGAGACACTGAACTACCTATTCACTGAATAATCCTGACATTCCCTCTGACTACCATACCTTTTGTTCCTCTCAGGATTCATGTGATTTCTGCTGTTTTTTCCCAAGATTTTCTTGGTCAAAATGGAAACTATAAGCTCTCTTTTTAAGGAAGAGAGATGAAATCCTCCCTTCACTCTCTGTCCTTCAGAGCAAGGGCTGAAACAACAAAAATTAGCTATCATACAACTTGAGATGGAATGAGAAGGAGAATGACCAAGGAAAAATAAAGTGAGTTTGATCTGACTGTGCAACTCTGAGCACCGAAACAAGATGAACTATGCTGTTGTGATAGGTTTTGTTTTCAATTATCTGTTGTAAAATTCTGGTTTCTGAATCAAATTTTAAGTCTGTATGGGTAAATGATGCAGTTGTCTCGCTAGAAAAAAATATGATGTATAACCTAAAGCAACCCCAGACTCTGGGTGTTGTGTGAAAATGCATCTCCAGAGTAAACTGCTCCATGCAAGATTACATTGAAGTGGTATACTGCAACTTTTCAGCTTCCTAAGTGGTGTGGGTAGTGTACAGCTTAAAGAGAGTAATTCAAGTGATGTCTTATCCCGGAGGAACATGAGATTGGTTAACATTCCCTTGTTGGACTGCACATTTCCCCCATCTCTAAAATGCATGCTGCCATGTACATTCAGAAGGAACACAACCTCTGCTGGAAGCCACACAAGCTCAGTGATCATTCATATGTGCAATTCTTTAATTTAGACATGTACCAAGTGCTAAAATGCAAACACTTTGAAGCAAAGTTACAGCGGCATGTCTCAAGATGTACTACCTGGACACTAATCTAGTTTTTGCCCTGGAGTGCCAGATGCTATCACAACTGAGAGAAAAAAAAATAATTCCTAAATGTCGACAGTATATATTTGCACAATTACCTTATTCCAGCAAGAAAATATGTCATTTTATATTTATATTTATTATCCTAATATTTGTTCTAACTGGGGATTGTCCAGTTGGATTTCACAGGAAGAAATATTCCCTCTTAATGAGTTTATCTTAACATTTTTACATTCCTGGTGTTCCTATGTCCATATGTGTTCTCTGTAACCATGTAGACACACATACCAACACGCAGCTTTAAAGATATAAATATGGCAGAGTGTTCCCTGTTTGCTGACAATGTGTACAGCTTGACAATACCAAATCAATTCATGCACGGTGCACTTGGCAAATAAGATGCAATTTTTATCCTAAATCAATGGTGCATTAATTGACAAGGTGGTAAACAAAGGTTGCATCTAATATATCTGGACCTATGTTTGCAAGGGAGCAACAGCTTTGACAAACTTGCTGGTGTTGCAGTTCTCCATGACTAAGTTCTTAGCAAGATTTGGGAAAACCTGTGTCTTAGAGGTCCAGCTCACGGTGTGATTTAAGTGTGAAATGGTAAAGACTAGGAGGAGACTGCAGCGATTTTGAGTAAGAACAATGCTGGAATCCAGTCTGAATGTCTTGCTATTAAAGACGGCCTGCATTTTAAACACATATCCATAGCTGTCAGAGTCCTTCAATATTTTGTGCACTAGAGAACTAATGTGAAATTATTGTGATTGTTCCTTTTTTTCATTTACCTCCAAAAGGGATGTATAGTCTTTCACATGTTCCACACAATTCCCAATCAATCAGCAAGTTTTCATCGAACAATATTTTATTTTTTTTTAAATTGGTTATGTGCCAAAGTAGCTGAGAGTCATTAGCACAAGTTCTCCTTATAGAGGGAAGGTTGGTACAAATGTTCTGAGATCCAAAACAGAAATAAGATGTTGTAGAAATCAATACTTAGTACTTAATGCAAACACTTTTAATTAGCCATGAAAAAAATCAATTGGATTGGGATGGGAAATGAAGGGTTTTTCCTCTCATGAAAACCACTTCAGAAATCAGGATAAAACTTCTTTTCCTCCTTTTCCAGAAATAAGATTTTGATCCTTGTCAGTTCATTCTCTCTCCTTGGGAAAAAGTATGAGAAGAATATATATAATTTTGACACAAACTCTAAGGATACATAAAGCAGAAGTGATACGTAGAACATACTTTAGGATCCTTAAAAATCCAAGTTTTCTTTTTCTTATAAAGTAAGAAATAGCTGCACTTGAATAATGACAAGGAGACAAGGAGAGTTTGATAGGAGCAGCACCTTGCTGAGTTAGTCAAGGGCCAGATTCCCTGTCAGCACTTAAAACAACTTGAAGAATGTGTTGAAGTTTAGGAAAGTTCTCCAAAATCATATTGGCTACTTCTTCACTGTAAAGGAAGCATCCTTTGTCATCCCCTGCTTCTAGCACAGAAAAACCCCATGCTGAATTAGTGTAGAACATAGATCATAAAGATAGGATTTTTTTTTTTTTTTAATGCCATTCTCCTGAAGACCTCTAAGAATTGTAAAATGAAGGAAATTCAGTAGGTGATTCAATCTCCTCAGAGAAAATTTTCCTGATTTTTAGGTCAAGGGAGATTTCCCTTGTGGAAATGCAGGTTTTCCTTTTGCTTTTAAACCTGACTTATCGACTTTCATAAGTAATTTCTAGTTTGTTTCTTTAATTTTCCTGATTATAAAACTAATTTGGAATGAGACAGAAGGAGTTCTATGAAGACTTTATAGTGTTTCTGCTGATCTAGATTTGGAAGTGAGATCTCCATATTTAACCACTCTTCATATACTGATCTGCTCCCTCTCCTGAGCTCCCACACAAGTATTTGCCATGCCCTGAAAAACAGACACTCATCTGTGTGGAAAACAAACTATAAAACTACTTGTTTGAAAGATGATCCCTTCTCTCAGGATGGGAGAAAATTTCCATACCTGGATGCAATGATGAGGAAGAAAGGGACACACAAAGACCTACACTTCTTTCCCATCTGGGCTTATAGAAAGATCTGCCATACTGTTTGTTCTCTCCTCTTTCACATGTAGCCAAAGAGCCCTGATTATTCCCAGCTCACTGTCAGCTTCCTCAGCATCAGGCCAACAAAGACATTTTGCCAAAGGCAGCTGAAAATTACCCTCACAGGTTCCTCGCTCTGTAACGTGAGTGCAGCTTCTAAGTTTAGCAAACTTCATTCCCTCATAATTCCCAACTAAACTCACTGATTTTGTGACATCTACTCATGCCATGTCATCCAAGGCACTTGAAAAGAAGCATTCCTAGGGGAGTAACTGAGTTTTTCAAGCTTCCTATTCTGTCTTTCTCTCTCCATTTACTGGACACTTTCTCTGTGGTAAAGATAAATAACTAGTCTTCCACTGACAGTGCCAATATAGTCTGGGAATCACGATCTAGGTCAACATATTCCTGCGAAAAACGTATTAGCTCTAAGGGACTTATAGTAGTTTTCTGTAAGTCTGATGAGAAGCAGCTGAAGGAGCTAGGGGGGCTCAGCCTGTGGTAAAGGAGGCTCAGGGAGGACCTTCTCACTCTGCAACTCCCTGATGGGAGGGTGGAACAAGGAGGGTGTTGTGGGTTGGCCCTGCCTGGATGCCAGGTACCCACTGAAGACACTCACTCACTCCCCTCTGTAACTGGACAGAGGACAGAAAATATAAAGTTCACGAGCTGAGATAAGAGCCAGGAGAGATTGTTTCCTGATCATCCTTGGGGCAAAAGAGACTTAAAGTGGGGATATTAATTAAATTTATTACTATGAGAATCAAGTCACGAGAATAAGAACTAATATAAATCTTGAAAACCTCCTCTCCTCACCCCTCCCTCCTTCCAGGTTCTACCTCTTGCCCTGCAGTGGTGCAGGGAGACTGGCAATGGGAGTTACAGTCAGTTGTTATTCCTGCCCCTGTGAGACTATTCCACTGACAGCAGTTCTGCACAAACTGCCCCAGCATGGGTCATTCTTCCATGGGGTCACTCCTCCAGGCACAGGCTGCTCCATGTGTGACCCCACAGGGTCACAAGCCCTACCACGAAAACCTGTTCCAGTGAGGGCTCCTCTCCCCATGGAGGATGGTGTTACCAACATTGCTCTGTTAAAAATGTAAAAAAGCAAAGTTCACAGAAATAAAACTTTCTGGCTGTGATCATGCTAAACAATACTATGAGGAAATAGATGGATAGGGAAAGATCTATACAAATTGTAATGTCTTGAAAACTCCAAATTCTGCAGTACAATGCAGAGCCTCTTCTCACTTTGGAGACTCTCCTTTAGGACAGAGATCTAAAATTTAATTGTTACCTTAAAATTTCTATGTATATAATGTAATTATAGTGAGGAGGATGATCATTCTCAAGATCCTTCTTTAGATAAAACATTATCCAAAGGTGCCTGTGCCTGTTAAAAGAGCCTAGGGTGAACAGGCTGGAGTCTGATTTCTAACTTGTAGCTTTAGTTAAGCTGTACAAGATAAATTTCACTGTAACAGTTCATTTCAGTTGTCTGTATTTAGGCATCTTCTCACTTCCCTCCCCCCACCTCCTCCACATGTGAATGTCTGCTGCAGAGAGCTATAAAACATGACACAGGATCTGCAGAAACCCTGCTCTCCCCTGGAGCATCAGCCAGAGGCCAGGCAGGATGATAGTCATCATCCCAAATGGCACTAGACATTCTTGTGTGGTAACTGAACTGAGCTTCAAGTGTCACTGTACTTGCAGTGACAGATTTTGCATTGTGGTTACCACATTTTCCAACACCAAGCGTTGTTTGCTGCCAGACAAAACGGCAAGTTCTGGCAGCTGTTTTTAACACATGTGAATTTCCAAGCTGCAAAAGTTAAGGTCAGACTTCAAAGCTTCATTTTTATGCTTAAACAAAGAGTCTCTTTCCTGAGCAACTTGACAGAAGGAGGGAGGCAGATAAGAGATAAGCTGGACAAGTCTACACTGGTTAGTGCTGTGCTCAGATGAATTTATGTATGGAGCTTTGGTAGTTGTCTTAGGTGGACAGGATAGCCCTCTTAAAGCCAGAAACTCTTAGAGCTTTTGATATGGCACATAAATAAAGTAAAAAAGAGTTCTCTTTCAGTTTTCTGGGACAGCAGATACTCAGCTTACTGACAGTTCAGTATTAGCCTCTCAAAGAGGAATAGAGATGACTTCAGAGGTTATATTCCTGGATCAACTGCAGTTTCAGTTTCTGATTTAGCTTCTCTGTTCTTGCAATTACCTGTGATGTGCATGTGGATAAATTACTTAATTATTTCCTGGGTCTGTTTTGAAGCTGAATTACGGGCTATTTCTTAGGAGTTTGGAGAAATTTATGAACATAAACTGAAAATTCACCCTCTCCTACTCTGCTGTTATTAAGGATTATTACTTTCTTATAGCTTTTTAGCTTGCTTTCTTTTCAGAATATTGAATATTCTCCTACTAATGGCAATATGTATAAGACAGACTGGTGTCATTCTTATTAGGTAACATTTACAAAGAAAATGTAACTTGCGCTGTTTGAGAAAATAAATAAATCTTTCTTCATCAAAGATAAAAGTCACATTCTGCATCAAGGCCCAGTCTTTATATGATAGCCATGTATTTCTGTAACAGGTTGTCAGAAAAGTTGTGGATAACCCATTCCTGGAAGAGTCCAAGGCCAGATTGGACAGTGCTTTGAGCAACGTGGTCTAGTGGAAGGTGTCCCTGGCCATGGCAGAGAGCTTGGAACTACTTGAACTTTAAGTGCCTTCCAACACAAACCATTCTAAGATCCTATGGTATGCTTTTTATCCCTCAAGAAGAGATTTGTTTTTACATACATTCTCTCTCACTCCCTCTCTCCCTCTGTTTCTTCCTTCCCTCCTCTCCCTCTCCCAGACACATATAGATATGCAAATCTACAGTCTTAGGAAATAAATCCACATATCAAGTTAAAAATAAACTTGGAGAGGCGTCACCTTTCGAGTCTGCTACATGATCCTCCTATATGCCTCACTGAGGGATCTGCAGGCTGGCAACAAAATATGGAGTTCCTATTTTAGGACTTAGAGGCCACCTAGCTTGTAGTAGGTAAATGAGGGGTTTGACGCCAAGTTAATTGTAATTATGTCAGTGTTTTGTACAAAATACAAGCTTTGCCTGTTTCCATCAGAAGGGATCTAGAACCTGAGAAACCAAAGACAAGGATAGCTTATAAAATGAACTGGTTTGCAGGGTAAAAAAACCTCTTCTCTGTTGGCTACTTGTTTATCTACAGAGCAAAGATATTGAGTACGTCAGGGTTTACTGCCAAAAGAAGAAATTTTTGAGCTGTTGTTTGGATTGGAACATGTACAGAAGAGAGGTTGTATTTCTTAAGAGTCAAGTTTGTATGCATTTAAAAGAAAAACAGCAAAAACAAACAAATAAACAAGCAAAACCCAAAACGAAACACAAACTAATAATCTATTGTCAGACCAGCTTTTGGTGTCTGGGATGGGAAGCCCTTACCATAACAGAGGCATTAAGGAGATCTGCAGCTTCATGAAGGTGAGTGCAGCTTTGTTGCATGAGGGAGTGTGCCTTAACATGCCCTGGACATTTGTTGCTGTGACTGATGTCTAGAGTAATAAATTGAACATGTTAAAGAATGTTTTCAGGCAATTCACTTGTCTCTACATTAAATTTTTTGGGACAGTCCTTAACACATTTTTAATCTGCACCAACAGGCACTTTATCAAACTATTTTTGAGCACAGAATGACCCCTGAAGAAGACAAAAGCCATATCCAACAGGCAATCTGGTTGCCATCACCTGGCTGACCCTGGGAGAAATCACTGTTGTAGATCAAGGTCATCTCATGTCAATCCACATCAAAACCAGTGACTGACCTGGGATACAAGCAATCTTTAACACAGATGCAGTTTCACTGTCCAGTTTGGAACATGTTCTTGTCTAGCTCATGCCCCTGGGAATTATTTTCATCCAAGTGAGGACAAGTGAGGCAGAAGGGGACTAATGAGTACCTCTGCTTTCCCTTTGTAAAGAATTGGGATGTTATCCTCTGCCAGTTTAGATTAGTGTGCCAGTGTCGTTAGGGAAAACTGCACCAGATGAAATGTCAGTATTTCGAGAGGTTCTAAATATTCAAGGTGGCAAATGGGTCAGACTCCAAAGGGAGAAGAAGGCCCATCCAAACATAAGCATTTCTTCTGAATGCTGGACACCAATCTCTGGTGTGTTGGTGTCTGTCAGCAGAACGTGCCTTTGATCAGCTGTAAGAGAAACAGAACTTGAGAGCTAAGGTGACGTTTCTGAAGAGACTCTTTGCAAAAATATTATCAGATTAACATAGGCAAGGCTGCCTGGCACTATGTAGTGCGTAGCATGAACTTGAACATGGTCAGAACCAACCCGTTGTCCATGCCCACCTGCCACATCCTCTTTCATTTTTTAAACTTGACCTGCTGCTCAGCATGAGTCAATAGTCAAACCTGAGCTTCAGCAGCCCAGTGATCATCAAGCCTTGATTGTCTGTACTTATCACACTGTTACTGTCTAAAGCAGTGGAGTGACACAGAATAGATTCATTTCTAAGGTCTGAAAAACTCAAGTACCCGGGTGAAGCCAGGATGCCTCCTATATCACACAGCAATAATAAAACATAACTGCATTCTTTTATTGTCTCTCCCGAGAGGTTGTTGGAAGTAGCAGGCATGATAGTCCATAAGTAGTTCTAGATAAAATAAATAAAAAAAAAAACAACACCTAACCAAAAACAACAGAGTAATTATTTTTCTTCAAGGGCAGGAGACAAACTGATATACACTCAGTTCCCCACTCTTGGAGGGCAATAAACTCAAAGTTGGCAGCTACAAAAGACAGGCTTTCTTTATTTTGCAATTTTAAAGTTCTTGGACCACAATAAAGTGGCAGTTTTGAGTCTTCTATATGTTCTTTAGTAACAATAAAACATACTTCTAGCCTCCCATAAGGCTGACACTGGGAATTCCTAAACTCTCTAGACAAGCCAACATAAAAGATTTTTCTTCCCATAACAACTTTGTAGTAATACAATACACCTTTATCAATACTCTGTGTGACAACAGAGGACACACCTATCCCAGGCTACCTTCTATGCAGATGATGCTCACTGTTTGCTGCACAGATTCCTCCTGACCTGGATGGACAGCAGTGATGAACACTGGCCAGACCTCTGAGTTTCCTGACATTGCTCTTATGGTGTCAGTGGTGTGTTCTAATCAGTAATCAACCAGTTTTTCTCTGCCTGTCAGCATGGTTACAATCCCCACTTAGTGTTTAATGTTCACACTTCATTAATCAAGGAACATCTTGAAAATCCAATTCACAAGTGACTGAGGTAAATAAAACCAAAAAGAGATCCAAGAAAACACATTATTTGGAATCATTTGTCCACAGGGCTGGATAAAGAGGGCACTGGCATAGTTTAAATTGTGATGCTTGGAGAAACTTAAGGCTTTCACCAAGACAAATTGTGTACTTAGTTACATGCAAGTTTAGACTTGCATATAGGACACAGGAAACTCTGCTACAGGATGGCACATGTTGGTAGTTAAATTAACATTACATTTCCATATGAATTACTCTTAACAATGGCAACAAGAATATCATAGAATGTCACATCCAAAATAGGAGACTTCTAATATTACAACTTGAACATTTGCATTTTAATTGCACAGACAAGTAAATCAGATTTGGTATGTAATTGGATATATTGTCTATTAGTAACAGTACAGGTAAAATTTTGTCTTAATTTCACACTATTATACCAGAGTAAATCTCACAGCCTTTATTTAAATTCTAATTCATCCAATGTTTTCCTCAAATAAATGACCCATGAAAGTTTCTTTATATTTTTTCTCTTAGATTTATTTAATTATTTGTTATTTGTTTGTGGTATTTTTTTTTCAAAAATGGAAATTAAACATCTGAAATTTTATTTACTTTAGTATTATAATTATATTTTACATGCCTTCTAGCTATGGTAAATTGGAAAAACAGTGTTGAACTATAGAGGTTGAAAAATAAACTATGGACAAACAATAAAGATAAAAAGCACACACATGATCATTATGTAAAATATATTTCCAGTGAGCTTCTTCCCAGAGAGTCTTCTTCGCAATTCCCTTATGTTTTCACTCACATATCAATATTTACTTTCAGTAGAAAGATGTGTTTTCCCTATGTGAAGTAATGTTTTTAAGGTTTGTCATTAATCTCATAAGAAAGACACTTATGAAGCAATTTCTGGCATGTCAACATCCCAGTCTTTTAAAAGTAGAACACAGCATCTTTTCCGCCTTCTAAGGCTCAGCTTTTTTTTTGCAGAGCCAAGGACAATCAATATGAGTTTCTGTACTGTGGAAAAAAAAACGTGCTGCAGAGAGTAGCTGTGATGCTACTGGTAATGTAAGATGCCATACTACTTCAAACACTTCAAAACAATGTGCCCTGGCACTCAGAAATCCAAAAATGTCATGGACTGTACCAAAAGCAGTGTGAGAAGCAGGTCAAGGGAGGTGATCTTGGCCCCTCTGCTCTGCTCTGGTGTGACCTCACCTGGCGTGGTGCCTCTGCTCTGGGAATTACATGGACTTCTTAGAGCAGGTCCAGAAGAGGCCATGAGGATGCTCCAGGGGCTGGAGCAGCTCTCTTAGGAAGACAGGCTGAGACAGCTGGGGTGGTGTAGCCTGGAAAAGAGAAGGCCTAAAGGGGGCTTGTAAAAAGGAAGCAGAGAGACTTTTTCTACAGGCAGATAGTGACAGGACAAGGGGTAGCGGTTTTAAAACAAAAAAGGCAGGTTTAAAATGGACATCAGAGGAGATTCTTTACTCACAGGAGCATGAAGCACTAGAACAGGTTTTCCAGAAAGGTAATGGATTCCCCACTTCTGAAAGTGTTCAAGGCCAGTCTGGATAGGGCTTGGAGCAATGAGATCTAGTAAGTGACACCTCTTTCCATGGCACAGAGGGGTGGAATTAGGTGATCTTTAGGGTCCCTCCCAACCCAAACCAACATAGCATTCTATGATTCTATGATCTATAAATGCTAGGATGGATAGAAGGAAGAAATACTGAAATACCTCATAAAACTATAGTAAATGTCCTTTCATCCTTGTATGTGAACTACTTAGATTTTGCTAATAATCAATGGATTGAACCATAGAACAACAGAATGATTTAGGGTGGAAGGGACCACTGGAGAGTATCTGGTCATACCTTCTGCTCAAAGCAGTTGTGCATGTCGTCTGTCTGTCTATACTTTCATACATAAGAACTCCTTTTCCTCTCTATATGTTCGCTAACACTGAGTTTTTAATGGAAGGCTATGGTCTGAAACAGACTCTGAGAAAATAAAAAAGTTATGAAAATCTAATATCATGACCTTTACCTTTAATGATTAAATATCCAGATTAGATGGCTAAATTCGATAGTGTAGTGCTGTGTGCACATTGGGAAATACAGCATGTTCTGCAGAGAACATCATTAAGTAAATCCTTGTGCTTTATCCTTCTAAATGAATGTATAGTTTATATAAAAGATTCATAGAGAGAAATTTTTTAATTATTCATGTGGGAGATTTTTCACAATCCCTGTGGCAATGAGGTTCAAAACAACTGAAAAGGCATGTATTTTAAATGCAGTGATGAAGTAATGGAATTGTTCATTTGGAAAAACATGAATTCACTACTCTATATCTTGATATAAGAACTTCTGGATATTTTCATAAAGGGATTCTGTGATTCTTGCATGAGCTGTGGTCATGATGCAACATTTACCAGATGATGCTTCCAGTCCCACATTACTGAACCATTTGAGCTAGATTACTGATAGAGACCCTCCTGGCTTTGAAATCTGTTCATCCATGAATATTCTTCAACAGTGGAGGTCAGCAGCCACTCAGAATATGGAGTTTAATTGCAAATTTTAGATAAAGACCCTTTCCCCACCATGTCATGCTCTGATGACCTAATGTAATAGATTCATATCCAGTAATGAAGTTTTCTCCCATGACAGTGAACTATGAAGTTATCCAACAGACTTTGAGAAAATAGACCATCAGCCTTACAAATTGGGATGGCAGATTTGTACCAGCTTTTATCCTCTATAACTCACGTTGTCTAAGAACTCCAGAAGTGAAATTTTGCTGCCCCATTTAAAGTCAAAACATCCATTCTAAGAAATGAAAAAAAAATTAAAACCAAACCAACCAACCCAACAAAAAAAACCAACCTTCAACAAACTCAAAAAGAGATCAAACAACCCAAAACTGACTCCTACAAAAACAAAAATTCAAGGGTCCATATGCTGCTGCCCTTGGCAATACCGAGTAATACATTTAGTTTGTTAATAGTATTTTCTAAAGCAGGTCTGTGCTTCAATCTAAAATTATGTATTATCTTTATTCTGTATGCAGCTCACTGGGGATGGGGAACACCACTGTCACCTTTTCACAATGATTCATGCCCATACCTATATACAGTGCAGGGGGTTTGGCCTTGTTGTGTCCAGTCACCACAGTGCACTCCCTCCGTCCTAGCAGAAGCATCGTGTGATCACAGTTCAGCTGGAATTTCTCTGAGAAGAGTCTGATATTGCCCATTGGAAGGGTAATTGGGATTTGAGACTCTCAGAGCTCACACTGGATTACTTTGGGCAGAGTAATTCAAACCATGGTCATCCTGTTAGCATTGATATGAGAAATCTCTGCTGAATTGGGGTTAAAAGCAGGGGCTATATCTGCCTCGATACACATTTCAGTTATTCACTCCAAGTGCCATAAAATTTGCATCCAAACTAGACATACCATTGTGCAGAACAAACTGATTCTTTCTAGCTAACCTACCACTTATTCTCTGATTCCTTTCTCCACAGCAAATTGCTGATAAGGGTTTTTTGGCTCTCTTAAAAAACAGATGAGATCAAATACAGAAGAGAGACAGAAGAAAGAAAGTTCAAGATAAGGGAAAATGGCTAAATCCAGTCATATGGCAAGTAATTCTCTCAAGGTACATACACTTCAGGTGTTATCTATCTCCATTTTGCAATGGAGAAGTTGTGACTTGGAAGAGTGTTTAAAAAAGTCATGATAATCCAATAGCAATACCAGAAAAAGCCATAGAGGAATTCTCCCTTACCTGGAGAAGCCATTTATTCCAGTAGGAAATCTGAACAGATCTGACATAGCTTCATTTTGCACAAGATATACACCAGTACAAATAACCACACAGCACCAGGTAATAGTGCCTTGGAGCGGGATGAACTCACTTGAGATTTCTACACTGATAGATGGAAATGCCAGTGAAGTCATAATTACAGCTGTGGAAAGGAATACATTATAATTAACAAAATTATGTGTGGCCTTCACAGCTCTGCCTGTGTTTCTGGAACTATGCATGCTTTTTAAGTGACCACATAGCTTATTATCTTCACATGCATGAGGAATTTCCATCCTTGTTGTGTATCAACCAGTTTTCCTAATTTATGTCCACAGGGATTTTAGACTTTCTCCTTAATTTATTCAGCAAATTTCACATCTTTTAGACAAGCCATATTGAATCTCAGTGCCTGGGATTTGATTGATCCCAATGTAGAGGCAATATGTTATCATGCTGCAGCAATGTCTGACAGGCATTTATTATGGATTTTAAAAGGATAAGGGGTCTCACACAACAGCTACAAGAGTCTGTGAAATCTCTAAGGGTTATATCCAGAGAAGAATTGTAAAACAGAAAAAAAAGCACTCTACTATTAAGAAAATGATGACCTGGTGCAGAATAGAAAAGACCACATACTGTCCGATCCGAAGCTCACTAAATAGGATGTGAGTCAGATAATTATGAATTTATATTAACAACATAACGAGGGCAGCAAAGGGATTCAATTATTATGCTTAATTGGTTAGGGAATATCAGAAAGTGCTGTATTACATTTTATCGGAGATAATATTAAATAAACATTAAGAAAAATATATTCAGATGAGAATCAAGAGGGTAAGAAAAAGAGCATATCTGGTGAATTAGAAGGCAGTGATTAGTTATGTATGTAGACTCTAGCAGCCATTAGCCTGAGTGACCTGTTAGCTTTCCATTTCAGATGATTACCTTTCGCTTAGCGAAAGTTCTAATGTATTTGTCAATTAGTTACGACATTTCCGTTAGTCCTTCTCCTAAGATGTTGTGTAGTTATAATCTTTTCTGTAATAATGAATAAAAAGTAAGTGAAGAAAAGTGCATGGTGCATAGAAATATACAAGAAAATGCTGGATCACCTCTACAGGAGCTGAACATGTTTGGAATAGTGAAATTGAGTTTCAATATTGCATTGGGTTTTTTTCTGTGTTTCTGTATTCTGAAGAGAAAGCTGTATTTCAGTTATATGTGAAATTATTACTAGTTGAGTGTTCACTGCAGACCTTGAGATAAAAATCTTTGAACTGTGACTTAAACAAGATTTCAAGTTACTGAGAAAATTTCAAACAGTTTGAAAGATTCTGTAAACTCTATTTAGGGATTTTGAATGCACCATATTTATGCACATTCTCCAAATCCATTTATTCTGGGTAACAATTTTTTCAGCTCTCAGCAGCGCTAAGATCTCACTGTATATTCAAACCATGTTTTTTAAATAAAACTACAATTCATAGACTGAAATGTGCATTAATTGAATGACAGCCTTGTTTGTGCTCTACATAACTTGTACAAATTTCTCTTCTCTCTTCTTGTACCTGAAACAAATGAGGTGCCAAAAGATTTTTGATGCTGATATTAGGGCTATCTGAGTAGCTTAGTACTGGAACAGATGAGGAGTGCTCGCACCCCCACCTTGCCAATGTGGTGTGTGAGTGGTCTCCACCTCTAGAGGTAAAACATGTCCAGGTTACTGCTGGACAGAATCTAATATCACATGGCATCCTTCTTCAGTAATAGTCTCATCTGGATTTTTATCAAGTAGGGACCTAAATTTGATTGAAAGCAAATGGAATTCTTGCTCCAGTGTTTAGACTTCTGAACATATTAGTTATCTGAAGCCACTGCTTCTGAAATTTTTTTTTTTTTTTTTTATGTTGAAGTTCTTAATTGGTGATGTTACAGAATATCTAAAAGAAGTTAAAGATCTATCTCCTAACCTTTTCCACATTAAGAAAAGAATGTTTTGAATTCAAGAAAAAAATAAATAATCTACAGTCAGCCTTGCTTACCTGGTTCTTTGATGTGTTACAGAAAACCACTGAAAGGAAATGTAATATCTCTATAAGGTAACCAAAAGTGTCACATGATAAGTAGTTCCTAAATGTTTACATCATCTTTTGTTGTCTTCTTACCTTCTCTACAAGTACATCCCTTGAAAATCATTAGCATCATTCAATAACTGAATTGTAGTTCAAACCAAAAATCCATGAGTAGAACAGCAGGTGACAAATGTATAAACCTACACTACGATCATCAGTAAATGTGTAAAAACCTCAAAAGGGATACACAAACAAGTTCTGGGCCACAGGTTTTATTCAGTAACTAATAGAGGAAGTCACACTGCTCAGTTTCTGAATTTTATTATTAGAAAAGGGCTTATTCACAGCATTATGCTTTGACTGGTCAGAAACACAAGAAGGAAAATGCTTCTGTCAGGTTACTGAGGTGGCCACCACACTGCTAAATCATTTAATGTGTTCAGTTTTACTTTTGAAGTAAGTGAGGTAAAGTCCCAGAGGGCACAAAACAAACACAGCAGCAGCACTTCAGTTTTAATAGTGTCTGACACCCAGCCCAGCTTGCTGCCCGCTCTTCACAGCTGGAACACATCTGGTCCAGAAGGAGAGGCAGGACGGGATATTCTTAGGCTGGCACAACAACAGATATCCCAGTCACATGTCAAAACGCGCACTGGGATTGCTGTCAGAGACAATCTCATTCCAGATGACACCAGACAGCTGAAAGATGAGAGCACAGAGATTTAGCTAAACTTTTACACAGGAGCTCTCTGATGTTTAGAGAAAAGCTGAGACCAGCTCAGTAGTACTTTCTCTGTACACATCACCATCTCCCTAGGAGCTAGGAGTTTACTTTAAGATCCAGTTTGATTCATAGAAGCTGCTTGAAGCCAATTAGCACAATGTAATCACAGCAGTGGTGGTAGTGCTCTACCTCCAGCAATGTGTGCTGACAGCTTGCTAGAGGGTTACAGGAAGGAAGGAAACTTTGGTTTAAATTTGGGTCAACTTCTTACTGTCTAGCACCGTGGGCTGTGTTTCTGCAGGGTACAGTGCTGAGACAAGCATTCACTTGCTTTGATGTCCATGGTGCTCAGGCATTCACAGACAAAGGAGTTGTTAACAAAACCAAAACCAAACCAAACCAACCAACCAAACACAACACAAACAACAAAAAAAAGAAAAAAAAAAAAAGAGGGGGGACAGGAAATGGAAAGAGGGGAGGAAAAAAAAAAACACCCACACTTTATTGGGATCTTTGCACCAGGTAAAAGTTCATGTGGGGAATCAATCACTCAGACAGGTTGTTTAGCTGAGTTTCCATGGCAAGGATCCTTGCAACAATATCTTCAGCTGGATGAGAAAAGACTCCTCAGTTGACCGCTTTTCTCAGTTCCTCTCTCCAGCTGGTCCACAGTCCTATGTGAGTCCTCCAACCCATACACCATCCATCACTATATACAATCTTATCCCACATATGAAATGTCTCCCATCTGTCTTTGCCATGTACAAAACACTGCCTTGTGTGGCCATTCCTGTACCTGCAGAAACAGCTTCTGCTGCTGACTTAGAAAAGTCCCATCTAAGCACACTTTGGTCAATTCTTCATCACAAAGAGATTGCATAGGGCTGTTGCTTCCTCTTTGGACAATTGTGAGCCAGTTTCAAATGCTAGAGTCCCTCCTGTCATTTAGCAACTGTTGTACCATGCTAGCTTCTGTAGGAACAACTACATGTCCAATGACACCAAGACTGAAACATCCCAACAAAATGCAGTGACTTCATCCCTCCATCAAATGGAGCTATTCTTTGTTCCATCTATCCTTTTTCTTTCAATTCTGACCTTGTGTTAACTGTTCTGCTGTGGACCTCATTCCTTCTGCTGTGCAAATCTTCCTCCACCTACATGTGAAGCTCCAAGAAGACACTTCAAATATAGCTCTTATATGTAAAATTATAATCCTGTTCCAGAGAGCTGCACTTACTCTTTTAGCAGTCTGCCACTTAAAGAAATGCAGTTCCTATAGTCTAGACAGATAATTAACCTTAGTAACCCCAGAAATATGTGGTTAGTATTCCCCTGCATGAACCAAGAATAACTTAATTAGGAGTTCAGCCTAGGAAATGTCTGCCTGATGGTAACAATATAAGTTCTTCTTTATGGTACTTTATAAAAAGTCTCTCTCAAAATAGTTTACAGAGTTAAAACATTTCTACATATCCCAGAGGAAAAGAGAAATTAATAAGTTTAAGTAATGATGAAAAGACATACAGAAATAACATTTAAAATAGATGAGCAGTCTGATGTGGAAAGAAGCATGTGAAGAATATTTTCCTGACTGTACCTGCAGACCTTTGGAGAGAGGAATCCACACTGGAGCAGGTAAGACTTGTGACCCTGTGACCACACACATAGGAGCAGCCTCTGCCTGAAGGACTTCACCCCATGGAAGAGTGACCCACACTGGAGCAGTTCATGAAAAGCTGCAGTCTGTGAGGAATATCTGAGTGAAGTCTGTGGAGAGCTGTCTCCCGTGGGAGGGATCCCACAATGGAGGAGAGAAAGGACTCCTCTTCCTGAATAGTGGCAGGAACAACCTGTGATGAACTGACCATGATTTCCATTCCCCACCTCCCTGTGCAGGTTGTGGGGAGGAGATAAACCCCAGGAAGGAGGGAGGGGTGGGGAAAGTCTTCTTGAGATTTCTTTTATTTCTCATTATCCTGCTCTGATTTTAATTGGTAACAAATTCAATTAATATCATTCAAGATGAGTCTGTTTTGTCCAAGATGGTAACTGGTTTGCGATCTCTCTCTGTTCTTATCTCAACCCATGAACCTTTGGTTATATTTTCTCTCCCCTGTCCACTTGCCTAGGAGAGTCACCAAATGACTTTGATGGGCATTTGGCATCCAGCCAGGGTCAAACCACTACAATCCTTTAAAAGTATAAAAATCATTAACTATATAGGGAGACTGAAAGTTTGTTATATAGGTACTGGAGGTTAAGTAGGTGAATGTGCATAAAACATTTCCCCAGGAAATAAAATTTACTCCCTGCATGACATGGCTTATTTAAATAACTTACATAGCTTAGACACTACAGATTGTGGAAATAACCACCAATAACCAAAACACAGATTCAAAATACTGTGAGAATTATTTGTAGGGAAAAAAAAAAAAAATGCAGAGAACAAAAAGAAACCTCCAAATCTATGGTTAGCCAGGACTCTGGTTCTCGTTGGAGATATCAGATTTTACGTGTCACTATTTTGTGCTGAGTAGCACATTAGCTAGAACTAATAATATAATCCTTATTAATATATCTTCAAAACTATATTTGATATACTGAGTGCAAATTATATCATATATGTAATGAATGTATGTAAAATGTTTTACTATCAATTTAAAGATATTCTGAAAGCCATAAAGGAGATTAAACATATTGACCATATTGAGAGAAAGATTACGAGATATGTTGCAAACCCTAAGCACTGACACCATCCTTTTCTCTCTGCATTAAAATTTGCACAAATTCTGCACAATGCATGCAAAGGTGAGGAACTGTGAAGATAAATATAAAACACTAAACTCAGTGTTAGTTTAACTCATGCAAAATATTTAACATGATGCTCTTGGGCAAACTCATTGAGAAATGTGGGTACCTTCATGCTGCAGAGAGGAATTTTTACTCTCAGCGAGGTCATAAATCATCAAATTATTTAGTGAAAAACTAATGGACAGTCATCCAACTAATCATCAATTTGATGAAAAACTTCAGTCTCTGATCTTTCTGTTAAATGTTGTGTGTTTTACTTGGTCAACTCTTGCAAAAAGTACTTAGGGCTCACTGACATATATCTGCACAAAAAGGTGCAGAATATCCTGATCTATGGTGCAGATCTCTAGTTATCTAATTTTCTGGGAAGACTATTACCAGCTAGCACCATCAAAAAATTACAAGCCAAGCACTCAGTAACTGTGATTTTGACTTACAAGTCTACTTTTTATGTTAAAAGACCCTTTTATCTCAGGTTGTTTAGGTATCAGTCTGGCACAGGTCCAGGCTCTTCTCTGTAAAAGGCTGAGAAAATTCAATCTGAAGTTGAGAGCCTTTTGTCAGCATCTGATTTCAGGAATTTTGTTGTATAGAGAACATATTTAAAAGATCTGAATTTTATTGGCTGCAATTTGATAAACAGTATTAAATGTTGTAAAAATTGTAATTCAATATGATTTGATTTTTGCGCTTCAGGTACAAATGTCCTAAGATGTACATTCTTAGGGTTAATGATGCAAATTATTTGTTTTGAGATCAATACAAGATAGCTAAATGCATGGGAATGCCTGGGACCAAGTGACTTTTCTGAGCAGGTTTGTATTCTATTGCCACAATCTGTAGGGATTTTTCCCATCACAATATCATTTGGCCAGTGCAGATCACTACTTGTCTGAGACATCCTCAAGGAAAGCTCCAAATGCCTCTCAGGAAAGGGGATTACTGACTCACTGTGAAATTCTGTTCTGTTCATTATTATCAGTCTTTTAGAATCAGAACAGTAATGCTTACCTTAAAAATCTAGCCTCAAATCCTACATTTGACAGAAACCAGGAACAGAAATTCAGGGAAAAATGATAAGAATCACACACACCTGTGTCTCCTGGCAACTTCCAGAAATCTGCACTGCATAGAATTCCTGATCCTGGCTTTTTCCTGTTGATTTTTTACTGAATAGTGCTTTGTTTATTAATTTGCTTAATTGCAATAGAAGTTACGCAGTCTCACAAATAAACTGAATAAAAATGTCTCAAATTCAAAAATTCAAAAATGTTCAAATTGTCTCAACATGCTAAGCAACAGCTCTAATTCTGAAAAAGATTGTAATCACAAAGACTTGCAAAACAGCTGCAACAAAGGATGAGTTTCTTGAAGGAAAATGCTTTCAGGAATGGCAAGAGTTGCAGATTTGCTTGCTGCTGTCAGGTGTGCTTTCTGTTTTTTTTTTTTTTTTGTTTTTTTTTTGTTTTTTTTTTGTATTGTGTGTGGCATCTTGCAGCAGTATATCAATTACTTAATAGACGTCACATGCCTTTACAAAGTAAGGGAAAATATTGAGCATTGTGCAAGGTGTCATCCACCATCTGGTTTTAGACGACAGAAAAAAAGTGGGCTTAACAGAGACATCACAAGAATTCCTGGATCACGTTATTATTTTTATTGTTTTGTGTTGGCAGAAATAATTTTTTAGTAGAAATTCTGTTTTCTTGTTGTTTTTCCTGAGGTTGAAAGTGTATAAACCAAAAATATTTTTAGGTTGATTTACCATAGAACATTTGTTTTTATGAAGAATTTCCAGAACTTGTCTGCCACTTTTACAACCTTAGAACAGGCTTGCTCTGAAATAGTTACCAGCATGGATCTAATGCTCTGTTATCTCTACTTTAGTGTATTTCATTCTTTAAAAAAATTCAATATCTTCTTTATGCATGAATTGTGTTTTTTGACAATTATCATAGAGCTTAAGTACACCAGTAGAAATCAGACACCTGTACAAGCATATTGGGAGAGCCCAAGTGTGAAAAAAAGTATTACTTAAAAGGAGAAAACCTCACCAACATTACAATTATAAAGTGGAAGAAAAGAGTGAAATCGTATTGTCTCCTCTAAGCTAACAAACATGGGAAGCAGCCTCCCCTACACTGTTTGGTTGGGGTTTTGGTTTTTGGGTTGGGTTGGTTTGGTTATGGGTTTTTTTTGTTTTATTTTGTTTTGGAGAGGGAGGTGTTGTTGTTATTTCCTGGAATTTTTAACTATAGGAATTTGATCTCATTTGAAAAATAACATTGTGCTATGTTCATGTAGATGCCTATGCAAGTTGCACAGCTAATCTGCCACCACACTCAGAGGCCTGTTCCACTATAATTCCTGCTACATGACAAGACGTCCTAGAATATCAGAGCAGTGGGAAATGCCAGGACTATAATGACAGAATAGGTTTATCTCAGAAAAATTATTTACAGCATCATTTTCTGAGGTCACCATACTTCCCCCCATTCCTTTATCATTAAAGGAACACGACAGAAAAAGGTGCTGTAAAAGTCTAGGAGCAGGTGATAAAGAAGGCACATGCAGCTTACTTAGAAGTGTGTCCACGTAGATCTTCCAAAGACTGTAGCATGAAAAGGTCATATAATTTACACGACGACTCCATTTGCGTTATCTCTAGGGTGTCAGTCCAGGCAGTAAATAAGCTAAACAATACAACTTCCCAGGCTTTGGGGAAAGAAAAAAACCCAAAACTTACAAACCAAAAAACCAAACCCAAACCTTCCTCCATATCTATTTTTATGGTTTCTCTTCTGCTGCTTTCCTCCCCACCCCTTCTCAAGGATTTTTCTACCTAATAAATTTCATGTAGTCATAGCGATGTTTGCAATTTAAAAATTTAACAGATTTGAGCCACAGCTGCACTATCCTGGCAAGCCAGACCAGCTTCGGGTAACAAGATTTATTTTCCTTGCATGCTGCCAAGTCAACCTGAAGACAATGTTAATAGAAAAGGTCACAGACTGATAAGCTGACATGTCTCTAATTCTCCAGGACAAATCCATGGATGGCGAATTGAAATGCTACTCTGCAGCTCCTCAGGGGCAGAGGCATTAAAGTTAAATGTTACAGATGTGAAGGAATGGCAGAAAGCATGTTTGGTTTGCAAAAGAGCTTGTGGCTGTGGTGGTAGACATGCAGGAGACACCATCAGAATTTATTTTCTGGGCTAAAGGATATTTTAAGGACACACTGCAACCACCTCAATGTAGTGCAGATCTATCTGTTAGGGTAAAACTAGTGGTGGGTATGAACACACGTAAAACAGGTCACTTTACAAGTAAGATCTCATTTCTCTGTTTGTGTCAATGTAGGCTTTTCAATGTGCAGAGGAGAGGGAATGAAAGAAAATGGAAAACTATTCCTCTGCTCTCAGGTAAGTAGTTTAAGCCTTCAGATTTTCAGTCTAGAGGGAGGTTGCTTTTCTAATGTTTCAAAATTCACCAGTTTGAATGAAAAGTCTCCTTTTGCCCTCAATGACGACACACCAAGAAATTGAACTGGGACAGGGAAATGCCCAGGACCAGAACACAGATATCTCTGTCATTAAATGTTTGGAAGAGCATTAGTTGCACACTCTGCTAAACAAGTAGTGGACACAGTTTGCAATTTAGGACAAGCCAGTGTTCATTTTTAACAAGGATTTTTGATAGGACAAGGTTAAATGGATTTAAACTGAAAGAGAATGGGTTAAGACTGGATATGAGGAAAAAATACTTTATGTGAGGGTGGCAAGGCCCTGGCACAGGGTGCCCAGAGAAGCTGTGGCTTCCTCATCCCTGGGAGTGTACAAGGCCAGGTTGGACAGGACTTGGAGCAACCTGGGCTAGCAGAAGGTATCCCTGCCCATGGCAGGGGGGTGGAACTAAAGGGTTTTTTAGGTCTCTTCCAACCTGAATAATTCTGTGATTCTGTGATTTTAGACTTGTTTTCAAGTAAGGGAGGTTATACAATGAGTAGGGGAGATGGTCCTATTCTGGCTGGTCTTAGCACGAGAACAATCTTGGGTTGGTTTAAATTAGAGAGACAGAAAGTGATATAGGACCATCACTCTTTCTTCAGATTGTTCATCTCCAAAGAGTTTTCAGATGAAGTTTGCAGAAACAGATGAAGAAGCAATAGTCTTTCTCCAGGCTGATGGAGAATGAAGGAAAAGTTAGGCTTTTCTTCTTATCCCATGGTGAGGAAAAGGAACCTACCACACTCACCCTTTTGCTTTTGTCATCTGCTTCAGGTGAAAACCTGGTGGCTCAAATGCCGTATATCCTTAGAGAACATTAAAATTCAACATGTGCTAGAACAACCCTTCTTGTCCATTGACTGAACAGGATAAAGAAATGTGAACTATTACTACCAGAATGGCATGACTAATTCATGTGAATATGGAGGCTGCTGATGATACTTTTTCTGTTGTGACTCAGGAGAGACAAACAAGTTGAATTTGTCTTCTTTTTTATTCCCCCCCCCCCCCCCTTTTCTTTTTCCCCTGCTCTCAGTCTGAAAGACTGTCACAGCATAAGCAGAGGATAATGAAAAGGCTCTGCATTAATTATTTCTGTTGTTTCATGCTAAGGCGTCCTAGCAAAGATCAAGGTCCCACTGTGCTCCACGCTGTATGAACACATTGTAAGGAACAGTCACAGCTATGAACAATTTGCAGTAATAGAATGCCCATGTGAAAAGAGAAATACATGCTAATATCTCATTTCCAGTATGAGCTTTCAGGGGGATAGTATATCATGTTATATTTCTGGATATTTGGGGAATTTGCACTTGTCTTTATTAATATCAGCAGATTGTTCAAACATTTGAGGTCATAGGATACCATAACACCTCCAAACCTTTATGAATTAATCTTGGCACTTTGATTCATGAGAATATTCATTGCTGTCAGTTTGCTTCCTGGCTCTCCTTGATCACTGCAGTGGCTGTTTACAATTTCCTTGTGCATGGGACTTTCTAGGGGTGGGCAAGAGGTGTGTCACTTGGCTCTGAAATAGGGATGTTTCAGACAGAATTATTTTTCTTCATCCTGAGCCTGTTATAACAGACTAACTACGCAAGAGAGTTTAATTTATGGAAGCAACTCGTACCACATTCATCTCAGCTGGATGGCACAGCCTGTGTTGCTGCTACGCTTATGCAAAATATTCAGACTTCAACAAACATTAGACAAAAGCAAACAAACAAATAAAAAATCCAAAATACAGGGAGCAAAACTACCTAAAATGAAGGATTCACCTAAAAAAAAAGAATTAAAAATGGAGCTATCTAGTCTTATATCACTTGCTTTTTACACATTATTTATTTCTCACCATCTCTTGGGTGTCTGTTTTCTGTTTTCCATGCATCTTGATAGTTGCTATCTAGCCAAAGGCTTCTTTAAAATCTGAGAAATACTCATGCTGTGGAAAACAGCATTCCAGTATTTACTGTGAAGACATCAAAACCCAAACAAGAATATGCAAAACCCCACCCTTACAATCTAGCAGGCATTTTGGAAGAAATTTTATAACCATCCTTCTATGTTATAAGGTATTTAGATTAAATTTGTTTGGAGGTAAACACACAGAGTAAAAAAAATGGAACTACTATGAATTTATGGGAGTGCATAAGACCAAAATCTCAACCTTAGTTTTCAGCTGCAAGAAATATTAAAAAAGAATGTAATACTTATACTTTGGTATTAGATAGATACTTCTACGGCAAATTTTTCTGCATTTTTACAACTGATGTGTGATAGTTGTTGAACAGAATAGTCAGACTTTAAAATGATAGAAACAAAGAATCACAGAATGGCCTGGGTTGGAATGGAAAGATCATCCATCTCCAACACCTCTGCCATGGGCAGGGACACTTTCCACCAGACCAGATTGCTCTAAGCTCCATCCAACCTGGATTTGAACACTTCCACAGCTTCTCTGGGCAACCTGTGCCAGGACCACACCACCTTCACATAAAAATTTTGTTCTAATATCTAATCTTAACCTACTCTTAAAACAATTCTCCCTTGCCCTGTCACTCCAGACCCTTGTAAATAGTCCCTCTTCATATTTCTTTTAAGTTCCTTTCAGGTACTGAAATGCTGTAATTAGATCGCCCAAAGTGTTCTTTTTCCATGCTTAACAGCCCCAGTTATCTCAGCCTTTCCTCACAAGAGAAGTGCTTCATCCCTCTGATCATCTTGGCAGCCTCCTCTGGACTTGCCCAAACTGCTCCGTGTCCTTCCTGTGCTGGGGACCCCAGGGCTGGAGGCAGCTCTGCAAGTGGGGTATCACCGCAGAGCAGAGGGGCAGAATCACTTCCCGCATAGGTGCCTGGGCACACTTCTTTTGGAGAAGCAATAGTAAAAATAACAATAACAATAACAGCCAATAAACCACATCGCATGTAATTATTTGATTTTCAAATGAGAGAGATATTGCAAATCATAGTGTACTTACTAGATCATCATCTGTGATGAACCACAGCCACTTTTGCCAGAGTCTTGAATGGACACACACTGGCACAACATCATGATGTCCTACATTTAATATTATAAGACACCTTTTACTTCAAGTCATACCTATACACAGTCAATGAAAAACTTGCTGCTGATGTTCTGACTATTTTCTTTGTTTCTTATTTTGAAAGGAAAGGTAAAACCCTGTTGTGGGCAGCTACTTCTTTAATTTAAAAGCTAATAATGATGTGGTCAACAGCTGAAGTTATGACTCAGTTTTCATTGCTGCTCTAGTGCTTGTAATTTCCTGTACTCATCTATTAATTACACTTGCCAGATTTTATCAAAATGATGTTCACTTTTACTTTTTATCCAGAACAAAGGAAGAATTTGAGTGAGTTAGAAAAGTTCTAATTTGGTATACGTCAGTGCATATGTGAGAGAGACCAGAGTTGGGACTTCTCTGAAATGTTGCCAAAATTGCAGTCTACTGTACTTTCACACTGTCAAGAATAAAAACTATTTGTTCCCTTTTTCCACACAGCACAGACAGTAAAACATATCTCTAAGGCAAAAACTCTGTAAATAGCTGACTTGACTGATCTATATTCATTCTGCTGCATGCTTTACAGATGAATTGTATGCTAGCCTGCTAATTTACAACTAACAGTGCTTAATTCTATGCAGGAAGTGTAGACCACCACTGCGAGAAAGAGCTAAAATAATCTTGAGCACAGTCTAAGCATTATTAACAGTTCACATTCACTTCTGAGGTTCATAGGCAAGTCAAATGGTGCACACAGACAAAAAAACCAACCTGGGGCTATACAGAATGAAAAGACATGTCAATTCAGTGACAAGGGGTGCTTGTGGATTGGACTCTGCAATCAGCTTTCAGGCATTTTCTGGCTTTTTCAGCCTCTTTCTATAAACTAATTGACATTACCATGTGCCGCACTTTCTTACTGAACACAAACTGATTTCTGTTTACTTTAGTCAAAATCATAAAGAGCTCCTCTGGGACTGACCAATTTCTCTGTGGTCTTTAATACCTTCAGTGGTAAAAATAGAAAAATATTTTAAAATAAATCAATTAAGAAATTAAAGTTATTTAATTTTTAAATTAAAATGTTTAAATTGTCAGCTTGCAGCCAACATAAAGAAAACAGGTTGAGTAGAGGAGAGCAGAAAGGATGCAACACTCTTTCAAGTAAACCCTGAAAAAGTTGTGGGTTTGAGGTGAAATATGCAGTTACACACTTGAAAAGAAAATTGTAAGCTACATTTACTGATTGAAAGACTTTTGCTATTGACTCTAAGAAGTATTTAGTATTGTGCTGAATCATCATCTAATGAGGAGCTTCAGAATGTCATTTAGAAGTATGCGTTTGGTGCTGGTACTTGCTTGGTAGCGGAATATTATATCTCATTAGAAAAATTATTCACCAACATCTGAGATATTCTTCTTTTAACTACAGAATCACAAAAGCAGAGAATACGCTGCGTTACAAGGGACCCACAAGGATCAGTAAGTCAAGATCTAAACCCTGCACAGGCCCATCTCCAAGAGTCACACCATGAGCCCCAGAGCATCATCCAAATGCTCCTTGAGCTCTGGCAGTCTTGAGGTTGTGACCACTGTCCTGGGGAGCCTGGTCAGTGCCCACCACCCTCTGGGGAAGGACCTTTTCCTGGTATCCAGCCTAACCCTGCCCTGACACAAATCCAGGGCATTCCCTGGGTGCTGTCCCTGGTCCCCCCAGAGCAGAGATCAGTGCCTGCCCCTCCTCTGCCCCTCCCCAGGGAGTTGCCCCTGCAGTGAGGTCTCCCCTCAGTCTTCTCCAGCTGAACATACCAAGTGCCCTCAGTGTCCTCACACGCTTCCCCCTCAAGGCTCTTCCCCATCTTCACTGCCCTCCTTTGGACAATCTCTAATGGCTTCATATCTTTCCTATACTGAGGTGTCTAAAACTGCCACAAAATTCAAGGTGAGGCTGCCTCGGTGCAGAGTAGGAAAAGTATCTTGGTGCTCACTGATGGGGCTGTACTCCTAACACTTTACTGTACCTGAAGCTCTGAACTTCTGCTGAAGTTTGGCTCATGAAAACAAAAGATTTTTTCAAGGTAACCAGCTGGATGAAAATGTGATGGGAATAGCCCTTCCCCTAGGCTACACAAGGTCATTCCTGTACCTATGACTCCTCCCAGAAAGCAAGTGTGTTGACTGTACTGTCAAAAAAAACCTAAATGTGATTTGGATGCACACTTAATATATGTGTCACAGAGACTTCCATTGCTCAGGGAGTAACGTGTCTGCATGCCCGTGGCTACGACGTCCTCTTAGAGATGGAGATGGCCTAGTGCCTTGAAACTTAGACTCCCTTAAAATTACCCAAACGTCTACAACTGGGGCATCCACTTAGTGATGCCCTCTGTTTGGTCCTTGCAAGGAACATGCCTGTACTGGAAAACAGAACTGTCCTGTTTGTGTTTCAGCTTCACATAAATACCTGTATCAAGTTCCCAGCGTGGTCCACAGAAACCTGTGCAGTACAGTGGAATTCAGTAACTTCAGAGCTTGTCCTAGAGTACATAGAACTTGATTCAGTGTGGTTGAAACTAAGCACAGTGTCATTTGAAATGGCCTGGGGTAGCAAAGACCTCCATGGCAGTGTGGCAAAGATAGCATGGAAAACATGGGTCACCCATGCTCTTCTAGAGCAATAACTAGAGGCCAGGAGGAATGCTGGTGAGACTGAGGACCTACCTTGAACAAACTTCCTTTAGAAATCCTAATCTGTGATCCAACTATTACAATGTAAAGCTTGGGCTTGATGACAGCTTTAATCTAGCACATTTAAAGTAGGAGTAATTGCCCCAAATCTGTGTCTGAATGACAACAACTGCAGTGGTCCCAGATTCCTTCTTTCTGCTCCCATATTACAGTACAGTACACTGGGCAAACTGAAGTTGAGTATTAAGCAGTGACAGCACCTTCAGAGACACTCTAGTCCAAGACCAACACTGCAGTCACAAAAATTAGGGTAGCTGCTAACCTTACCATCACACCTGTGCTTGCCATGGCTGAAAAATGGCAAACAGCAACAAAACTCAGCATGCAAAACACTGAGTAACAACACAGCCTTTATGGCTCAACAAAAAGCTCAGCACTAAAACTACTGAGGAGCATCAGTAGGTACATGACCAGGAATATTAACATGGGCAACCAAATAATGAAATAGTGGGAAAGCATATGCTTAGTAAGCCTTTGGTGCACACACATAATGGAGATGTAAGACTGAGCTGTGCATGTCCTGATTTATGCTGATTTCCAACTCTTAAATGAGTTGCTTTTCTTGCTTACTATATATTTCTAACTGTAAATGAAAAAAATAATCCTTGGGACTTGTAATTCTTGTTTTTTCTTGTACAAACCCATTTATAATCCATGTAGTGTTAAAGTAAAAAAAAAAAAGCCCACATCCTTTTGACTGGATCTCTTAATTGAATACAATAACTTATGTGTTGCAGCATATTAAAACAGGATCATGTACCCACTAAGCTGGACAACACAGATGCAGAAAACATGGACCCTGATATAAAGGCCTGACAAATGTGTCTTGTGGCTATTGCTTGCTTAAACTGAGAAGCTGATGTATTTCAGTTAAGCTTCATTTGTGTATGTACAGAACTATAGGATTAATTAATGAAAGCATAGAAACATTTTCATTTTCCCTATTTTCACTGCAGTTTTCTAAGACAGAAGGACGGAGAGAACAGCCAGAACACCGTTTGACAGGAACAGGGGTTCCAGCAAGTACATTTCTTCAGGCACTTTTGAGCTCTAAGGTATGGAGCAAGTACAAGCCAGTGAACCAAGTCTGAATGCAAAGTTCAGTCAAAACGTGCTGCTATTTGGCAAGTTGTAATGGCACTTCCCAGATCCATATGAGGTTAAAGCCCAAAGCTATGGTACTTTTGTGAGACAAGTTAAAAATGGATCCTGCACCACTGAGTTTACAGAGCTGGGAGTGAAATGGAAGTTGAAAAAGCCAAAAATCTTCAAGGCCGATGGACAAGGAAAGCCACAGCCATGACTGCAACACAGAGCCTCTCAGTTCTTGTTTCCAAAGTAGCATCTGTCAAGTTAGAAGCAGAACAGGACCTCAGACCTGTCATCTCCCTGCTTGCAGAGCAAGATGCTAAAGCACCTTGCTACTGGCATGTTGTTTGCAACCTGGAAAAGATAGGTGCAATATGGACCAACATCCTTGACAAGAAGCCACCTACAGGTTTTACTAAATTCTAAATTCTGTGGACTAACTGCACTACACAACCACATTTTTCCCCATATTCAGGATTTCAGCAAGTACAGCCCTTACGGCAGCCAAGTCCACCATGTACTTCACTTTTAAGAAAACTCATTTGCTATCCCAAGGTTTGTCGATGCTTTCCCTTGGAAAAAAGCTGAATTAGCTTCCAATGTAATGCAGCCTTGGCAGAACCTGATCAGAGACCTCAGCTGAACTGCTCCTTTAAATCAAGAGCTTTGAGCCAGGAAGGCTGCTGTCCTCACCCCTGAGGGTGGTGAATGACTCAGATAACCATCACAGCATCATCCATCTCCCCTTCACCTCCACTGGGTCAGAAAACTCAGCACCTGAGTCAGTCACCACATCATCAGATGAGAAAAATTCCAAGTGCAACCTGAAATGGAAGCTGCCGACTTCAGAGAATAGACAGTGATACTAGACCAGCTGTGTTTTTGTCAGAAATCTCTCATTTCTATGTCAGTTGATGAAAATAGAGCATTAGAAAAGTGACAGACAGCTGACTGCACTGGATGAGTACTACTGACATCCCCAGATTGGGAGAAAGCCCAATCCGGTATTTACTGGATAAATAAAAAAGCTCTGTCCCTGACCTGAGGACACAGTGCCCCATCACAAGGCACGACACCACCAGGTAGGCAAGATGCAGAGCCACCTTCCTACACATGCATGAAAACATGGAACTTAAGCTACTCCACCTAAGGTTCAAAGGGAAGTAATTTGTGAATGGTTTGTTAAAAGCAAAGATTTTACCTAATTACCTCCCATCTTCTCTGCCAGAAAACCAGTTTTTATCTCTGTGCAAAAAAATAAACTTACTTAAAAAAAGGCATTTTTCTTTTGTAGTGTGGGTTTTTCAGTCTCTAATCAGAGAGAGATGTTATATTAAACAGACACGAGAAAGAAAAGCCTTCGGCTACAATTAACTTTACAATCTGATTACCAGTGAAAGAAGACACACAGACACAAAAAAAAAAAAAAAAAAACGGGCTGTGGCAAAATACCTTCCCATTTTACAGATCAAGAATAGACAAAGCAGTTTTATGCTGTGAAAAGTGGATTTGTGGGATTTACCTATTAAGTATTCCAATCAATATCTAAGCACCTACGATGAGGGACGTAGTATTATCTGACTGTCACTGGACCAAACGGAACGGCTTAACCATGGGAGAAATCATGATTCAAGGTTCCAGAGCTCCCCAGAGCCCCCACACTGCCTCTGCCACACCTTCACAGGGCTCTCCGTGCACCGCAAGTTGTGAACACCAATCTGAGGCCATAAAACTGCCACTGTCTGATCCCTCACCACTGACAAAAGGCAGCAGGGAAAAAATTAGGACAAACACTTTTCTGTCAAGGGAAGGAATCTGCTAAATTTTGCATAGCTTCTAATTGCAGAGAGGTTTTATTTGGAATTTGAGTACCTCCCTGGGGTTTAGCTAAATCCCCTTTGGAAAGGACAGTCCCACACACAGCTTAACTGATTAATGCCTGTGTGTAGATGAGCTATGAATTCCTCCCCAAGCAGTGTTCTTGCTGTTTCAGGCTTGAACCCATGCAGATGAACCACTTCAACAGCCTGGAAGCAACTGGGGTGGGGCATTTTATCCTCCAAAGTGAAATTTCTTTCCCCCTAGCAGGGTCCAATCTAAATCACAGAAGGACAGGAGGACACCAATATCACACTTTGAACAGCTTCACTATTACAAAGAATCATCACATCAGCTGAAGATGTTACAAAAATCTATTTTAACACAATCCACCTGCAATCTGTTTTCAATGACTCCCTTAAGACTCCTTAAATGCAGGCGCTCCAGATACTTCATAATAAGCACAGTATTTTACCATCTGCTGATGAATACCAGGTCTTGTGAGTAAGACTTCTGCTGTGTTCAAAAGGCAGGCCATTTAGACTACTTCTCTTTCTGCTATCCCCACTCTGAGAGAAACTGTTAAGATTCCCATTCTCTGTTCCTCCTTCCCCTTTCAAAGGTGCTTTTTACCTTTTTACTTTCGATTGCACACAAGAACAACAAAGCCAGGTAACAGTCTATAAGAACAGGGACATTTCTTGCCAAAAGGATACATACCTTTTATATTAAAGCAAAGGCCCCATCCATCTCCTTCTCACTCCCCTACCCCACCCTCCCCAGAAATACTCCTTTGGTAATTATTGCTTCTTCATCCCCAAAAGAAAAGCTGATTATAGCACTTCCTGCTCTGGATGCAATGGTAGTTGAAAACAACCAGTGACAGTGTATACGTAGGGAAGAAAAATGGATGAAATAATTTCTTTTGCTTCTTCCACCCTCAATCCCAAGGGATGACCACCAGGTATTCCAGAAGAAAATAAAATAAGGATGAAACCAAAAGGGATGTTGAAAGGCAAGCACCCACAAGCTAGCTTTATTGTACTTTTTATCTCTAGTTATATAAAATACAACTGCTGGGCAAAACAAGCCCATGGCAAAATTACTGACTGTTCTGTTTCCCTTTCTCTCTAATGCTTCCTGGAGACACTTCACAGGATGACTTTTGACAAGTTATTCTGTGACACAACTGGTACAGCCTGGTTTCCTACCAAATAGCACATCATGCTCTGATACACATGACGGAGCTCACAGCCTCACTTTAGCCAGAATTTCGTGTTTCTGTGTGCACCCCCATATATGCACACACATAAATAAATATGCAGAGTGAAACTCCTGTCTGACATTCCCTTGAAGACTCTTCCCTGACTAAGGATCTATCTGTGTGAAACATACAAGGATTTCAGCTTTAAGACCTGCACTCCTAAAGACAAAATTTGCAGTAGCTATTCAAGGGATTCAGAAGTTATTAGAGACAACAGACACATAATATACTCATGCTATTATACAGAAGTATTGAGCCATGATAAATAACCTACTACACATATTTACTCCAGTAAGTCAAAGCTTAGCTAGACTAACATACCTAAAAATAAAACCTTTAACTTAAAACAAAGTAACTTATTTCCCACAATGCCCAGGCCTGTTTTTTTTCCTTTTTTCCCCTGTGTTTTACTTTAAATAAATAATGCTGCATGAAGTGCCAACAGCCAATTAAAAAGTCAGAACTGTGTATATGAGTATTAAAAAAACAAACCTACTGATGTGTGAAATTTCAACAATACTTGGTATTTAGAAGACCAGGCATAATGCATATATAATGTATGTTGTATGCCTGATATTCTCCTTTTATGAAGTGGTCAGTGACGTACAGTAAAGTTACGACCTTCCTAAGCCTGACCTACCATACTCAGATTCCATTTGGGTTCACATACTAACATTTATAACATTTATAACTGACTTAGTGTACAGTTTTAATAGGCTGTTGCATAGTTCAGCCTATGGACAGGTTAATTAAAACACAAAACACAGTGAACAACCATATATTAACTCTTAATGTGTTTATAAAAGTTAATATTTAACATTTTATAAACCTCTCTGAAAAGTGAAATGTGCTGTAGAATTGAGTTCACTATGTCTTTTAGGTTTTAATGAGGAGACAACCTTGGCCTGTCTGGTCAACTGGTACACAGGCTCATGCCTGTATCTTTCATAATCAGTCTGGAGCACAAGGAACGGAAAGTTTTCTTCAAGAAAAATAGAGGAAAAATACTGTAATATATATGGTTGAAAGGGCTGTGGATTAGGAGACAAGAACTAACTAGAGTCAAATAAAGTGTGGCTGCTTCATACAGGTCAAAAGTTGTGTGAATATAGAGGATGCACCTTCAAAACAGATCAAGAAAAACCCCTCAAACATTTTATTTTGCAGAATTTTCTCTGAACATCTGTAAAATCCAGGCTCTCAGAATTTTTCTTGGAAGATACCACAT
>JAWWLT010000092.1:68956784-68968371 GCA_035040995.1 Premnoplex brunnescens
CACCTTGTTTCATCAGAAACACAGCATGCGGGCTGACATGGCTGTACTCAGTGCACATCAAAACACTCACCCTTGACAGACATGTTGCATATTACAGACCTCATAAAAGCCCTGAATATTTTTACCTCTAGCTTGAATACGTAGCTAAAATCATTATTTCTCATGGACTTTAAACTTGGATCAGTGCAGGGAAAGTAAAACATTAAACTCATAATTAGGTAAGCAAAAAATTTCTCTGTGTGTGTCTTAAAGACTGAAGAGCATAGAGGCTGATTTTGAAAAGGAGATTTGAGTTCAGGGAAGAGTTACACATACTGTGATGACATCAACAGGACCATGGACCACACCTACAGGCACTTCAGTCAGCAAGCAACAGAAGCATATATGCACAGTTTGGCTGAGTGCTCGGTTTCAGTTTAGACATGGGATTTTCTTGGGATCTATAATATTGAATGGGATTATCTACAAAGAATACTGAAGATATATCATATTTAATGGCATTGGGCCCCTGAGGATCTTGAAATTCAGAACTACCTAAACCTGAAATCATTATTCGTGTGAGTAGCTATTACTCTGAATAATATCAAATGGGAATACTTGTCTTCAGAGTGAATATTTCCACCTTCTAAGCAAAATACATGATAATTACAATTGGTTCTGGTAAATATGGTTACTGTAGCAAGAATTCTGATAGCTTAAGTTAGACAACTTCAAACCTCATGTGAGGGTATATCAGAAGTTTCACTGTCATGCTATCCCTGAAACTGCCTTTAAGAAGACATTTTCTTTTCTGCAAAATAAAATATTGCAAGTAATACTTGTCCAGTCTATACCAGTAAAATAATTTCCTGAAATTAAATGCATTCAATTATTGTGCAGAATGAAGAAAATAACTTTATCTCTTTTAAAATACATTTATTGTGATTTTGTAATCACAGACAAGATATAACATGACAGTAACAACTGAAGATAAACACCCACTTCCAAAATGCAAACTACAAACCAGTACCAACATGTTTTTAAATTCAGAGATTTTTAAATTACATTATTTCAAGGCTTAAAAAAACCCAAACAAACAAACTTATTAACTTCCTCCTAAATTAGCTAAGTAAATTTTCCAGGCAATTCAGCTCAATAATGAGGTAAAGATGACCTGTATCCATTTGCATCAAATCACTGGATTAACACTTTCATGGCCTCTCCCAAGAAATGTTTCTCTCACACCTGAGATATCCATAGGCCTCGAAAACATAATCCAGTAAATTTAAGAACAAGCAATGAAAACATCATCCTCCTTTCTCCCCACCATGATTCCTTTTTTTTTTATTCCCCTTCTTAAGTAGAATCTTCCCAGTCCCTATTTTACCAGAAGCTAAATTTCTTCTGTAAAATGCACCTGAACCTCAGCAAAATAAAATGCTGTGGCATACTGATCCACTGAACAGATGGAGCAGAGGCAGCAAAATTTAAAACATTTAAATCACCTTTGTGCTGCTCTAAGCTTATCACAAAATACCAGAGTTTGGGAGGAGATTCTTCCCCAGATGCAGAACTTGGTGCTTCCTCTTGTTGAGCTTCAGGGTATTCCCATGGGATCGATTCTCTAGCTGGTCAAAGGCCTTGTGGAGGTCACCACAACTCTGGTGTATCAGCTACACTAGCACCCAGTTCTGCATTTTCTTCACCCCTGCTGAGGCTGCAGTTCGTTTCATCACCAGGACATTAGTGAAGATGTTAAACAGCATCCTCAGTATCAGCCCTTGGAGTCCATCACTACTGACTGGCCTGAAGACAGACTTTGTGCCACTAATCACAATCCCAGCACACTGGTCAGTCCCCACCACTGTCCATTTCTCCAGTCCATATTCCACTGGTTTGTTTATGAGTACGTTATGGAAGACAGTGTCAAAGCCTTGTGAAGCCAAGAAAGAGAGTATCTGTCGTTCTCATCCAGTCCACTGGGCTAGACATTTATCATGGAAGTCTGTCTAGCTGGTCAGGCACAATTTCCCTTTTATAAATCCACATTGACTAGTCCCAATTACCTTGTCCTTCATATGTCTGGAAATTGTTGCCAGGATTACATGCTCCAGTACCTTCTCAGGGACTGAGGTGAGGCCGATCTGCATCTAGTTTCCCAGATTGCCAGTCTTAAAGACTGGAGCAACATTTTCTTCCTTCCAGTCATCAGGAACATCATCTCTGCTTACCATGTCTTTTTGCACATGAAATCTTCCAGATTCTGAATTGAGATAATTTTGGAGAAGATTTGGAAATTTCCTCCTTCATCTGAGCTATTTCAAACAGTGAAGGTAAACTAATTTTGAAGTTTCATATGGAAGATTTTAAATTAGCCATTTTTTAACTAAAAAGAAACAGATAGAAGGACTTAATTATTATACAATCATAAGGTCTAAATTAAGGCTGAACAGAAGGAAAAATCACCAACACGTGAGTAGTCCACACATGGGAATGGTGGTGACATATGTTTCTGGTGGAAAGCTCTGATGTGGCCTTGTCATTCACAAATAAATTAGAAAGTAGAAGATATGGTGCTTTCCATAGATATTAATAACTAATGCCACCAATAAGTTTCATGATTTGAGAGGAAAGTCATGCAATTAAGTACACGTATACATACATGCATGGATGTATATATATGGATGGACAAATCTATAAATGCATATTATATGTGTGTGTGTGTAGATATACCCTGCTTGGTTACATTTGTTGTTTTATCCCTTAAAGGCAGAAAAAAATCAAAGCATTTTTCTAAGCTATAAACAAAGACAGTAGTATAATTTAATTTTTTATGTATAATTTATTCTTACACAAATATATATGTATTAGCATGTGTTTATACAAACAATTTGGTGAGGTGGCCCCATCATAGTCTCTGTGCCTCCACAGATTTACCAGAACCAGCCTTCTCCATACTTTCAGCCACATGTCATTCATTCATGCCCAGACTTACTCAAATGCTGGTGGTTCTCTGCGAGGCTGGTAAGAAAAATGTGCAATCTGGAGCTGTCAGTACAATGAGAAAAAAAGGTCTTACTAGTAATGACCTGTTCCTGCTCCCATGGTGCTGAGATTGATTATAAAGCGAGATGGACTTGGTTCTCAATCCCCTTCTGTCTTACACACTGATCAATGCAGAATAGACCCATTTCCCAGCCCTACTTATTAGAGTAATACCAGAATAATGCTATCTAATCTTCCTAATGAAAAAAGTTAAGCAAGAAAGAATCTTGATGACAGTATAGGTAATAACAATTTAAAAATAAACCAAAGAAAGTAAAATGTCATGTTGGGGTTTTCTTCCTCACTCTTTCTTTTAGATAGCACCATCAGCTGTCATATCTGCATCACTTAGATACCCTAAACCCCAAGAGATCCTGCTTACTTGAGTAAATTAATTATTTAGTGAGTGATGGATTACATGACACAGAAGAAGATAAAATGCCCCAAGGAGATGATGAAAGAGGAAAAACTGTGAAACCATATTTTGATAAAGACAGCAGAAAATAGGCCTGTGGTTTTTAAGTTCAGTCCCAAGTGGAGGCTGAAAAAGAAACATTCCTTCTGAGGGAAATCCTCCCTGTACAGTAGTCACTGCACTTTGGCTATTCACATTCAGATTGGATTTATGCTGTTTAGCGTGGTCACAGAAGGATATTATTTTTATATTCAAAAGAGTTTATCTTCTTGGGAGATAATGTCCAGAGTGTGTTGGTGACCCATATTTCTCAAGTGGTGCTCCAAATTCTGCTCAGTTTGAAGCATTCAGTTGATGAAAAATATGTGTCAGTTATGAGCATTTTAGTACAATTGAGTTACTAGGTACACCCAGAAAGGACCTGGTAAATTATGCTGATAATAGTTTTTACTTGCTTTTGTGAGTGAAAAAAGGGATTATTTCCCTAAAGTAGCTGTGTTCTTCTGCATAAATAAAATGAGCAAATAACACTGAAAATGTGTTCTTTTGCCCGTAATACACCATTCCAAATTGCTTGATTGTCTCAGAGCTCTAAAAATAAATTAGATCCACACCAAAAACCAGTACTTCTGGTCAAACTTATATTTTTTTATTTCATTTTATTTTTATTTTTTTTTTAACTCACAGTGTCCTGAATATCTGACTCTGAAGACATGGGCTGATTCTGTTAAAAGCAGAAGAGAAGGATGGGAGAGCACATTGAAACAAATAGCTCTTCCTTAGCTAGACCAGAGCTCAGGAGTCCTGTTTGTCCCTCCACAGCCTGCTTGGAAGAAGTGAGTAAGCACTGATTAATAACCACAGGTAATTACTCTGAAATCTCCATGGGGGATGTCACTGAGCGGGCAAAGCTCTTCAGAAAAGTAACTGCACTCTTCCTGTGACTGAAAAGGTGTGCCTTATGCCTGATGTGCAGGGAGCTGTAGGAGAACCCTTGGAGAGAATGTAGAAAGCTGTAGGGTTGATAGCAGTGACATGGCTAAAATTCTGCATGTTACAGGCCTATGAAAGCAAAATAGGAGGTAATTGGCCTGTATGACTAATGTAAAATAGATCCTAAAGGTGAACAGAGGAAAGACTTATCTTAATAAAATTAATTAAAAGAAGTGAGGGATGACAACTGTTGTAAATTGCCACTGACCCAGACAGGTCTTAAAAATATCCTTAATTTAATCCCTTAAGGCACAACAAACACCCCCGGAGTCCCACTGGGATAAGAAGTTCAAAGAAAAGGATCCAAAGTATCGAAACTGATACAACCTGCAATTGATCCCTGCTTCAAAGATACCAACACTTTCTGTGCCATTACTAATGCAGAATACTATGAAGTACAGGGCAAAAAGAATTGGTAGTGGATTTTCTAGAAGAAAATGAAATTTAATGCACTTCAAGATAGGAGGAAGAGGATTTACTTAGAATCCTCAGGTTTTGTCTAAGACTCCCATTCCATGCCAGCATCTACAATTAAATGCATTCTCTCAGGTCTCTACCTGGAAATAGAAGTGAATGAATATTGTCCCAACCTTAATTAATTAATCAATTAATTGTTTGATTCTAATAGGGGAAAAAAAAAAAAAAAAAGGTGGATCTTGACCAGGGCTGTACTCTGTAAACTGCATTGTCCCCTGTACATGTCTCTATGTGCAGGCTGTTTCATTGATCCTTTGATCACTTTGGACAGTCCATAAACCATTTTTCACAATGAACATTTTGGAAGGCCAGCTCGGGAAGCCTTACAAGATTGTAGGACTTATAGAATTAGAGGATCATAGAATATTCTCAGTTAGAAGGGACCAATCAGGTACATCAAGTCCAACTGCTGGACCTGCACAGGACACCCAAAGAGTCATTCCCTGTCACTGAGAGTGCTGTCCAAATGGATCTTGAGCTCTGTCAGCCTTGGGGCTGTGCCCGCTGCCCTGGGGAGCTGGTTCAGGGCCTGACCACCCTCTGGGAGAAGAACCTTTTCCTGATATCCAACTGAAACCTCTCCTGACAGAGCTCCAGGCCATTCCCTGGTTCCTGTCACTGGTCATGCGGATGAAGAGGTCGGTGCCTGCTCTTTTGCTTTCCCTCAAGAGGATGTTGAAGGTCACAGTGAGGTCTCCCCTCAGACTCCTCTTCTTCAGCTGAACACACCAAGTGCCCTAAGTGTCCTCACAGTTTTCCCTCAGGGCCCTTCCCCATCTTCATTGCCCTCCTTTGGATGCTAATTGTTTAATATCTTTCTTATATTGTGATGCCTCAAACTGTCACAATATTCAAGGTGAGGTTGCAGAAGTGAAGACCAGAGCAACATGGTATTGTGTTTATATTTCTCATCAGAAAAGAGATATTACATTAAAAAAACAAACAAACAACTCCCCAAACAAACAAAAACCAAAACAAACATAACCCCCACAAAACAAACAACCCCAAAACAAAACAGAAAAAACAAACAAACGAACAAACAAAAAACCAAACAAACCCAACCCAAACACACAAAAAAACCCTCACTGTCATCTTCATTTTCAAATAAAGTCTGGAATCCCAATCGCATACCCACCTCTACCCTCTCTGTTTAAGAATTACACAAGAAGGACAATTCTGGTGAGTAGGGAGGGTATGGTGGAAAAGAATTCTGAAGTTCAGTTGTCAGAATACATTGAGGACTTCATCCAAGTTGTTTGCTCCTTCATTTTAATAGCAAACTGTTCTGGGACCTCAATATATGCACATATTTTTTTTCTCTAAAAATTAGCACTTATTCCCATTCTCTATTTTCATATATAAAACATGAATAAAAGAAGTTGGGAATAAGAAAAACAGTTTTTGCCTTAGTGAAATACTGCAACATGATGATATCACCAGGTTGAACCCTTTTACCTTGAATCAGACATGAATAATTCAGGCCTTCAAATTATTGTTTAGCCACATAACCTTGTCTGTCAGTCAACAAAGGCCACTTTTTCTGTCCCCATCCAAATTTAATAGGTGTTGAGTCCCCTCCTTCCTTTTCTGTCGTTTCTACCTGAGACTTAAATTTACATGGACATGCTGCTTAGCTGGAGCTACTTTAGTCTGTGTGGGTCTCCACCTGACAAACTTTGTCTCTTCCTATTTCATCAAGAGATATCAACAATCAAGATACATGAAAGCTTTGCTTACTGTGTGTTATTGAAACAATAATGAAATGCCTCATTTGAGCTTGCCTCTTTCATGAAGAAAAAGTATCCAATAAGGAATTATTTGCAAACTGTAACATTTCCAAGTGATACCAAGTGTGGTTGCAAAATTTACAAAGAAAATATATCCTCGCTCATAAACACTTGAAAATGATTATTTAATGAGCTCATTTTATAATCACTTCTGGGGTCCAAAGAACTGTGTTAATTTTTCAGTTTATAATTCCTCCAGGTTTAGATTCTGTACAAACTAAACACACGGAAAATATATGAAATAAATAGGCTATAAGGAATTCACATCTTCAGTATTTTTATTTGTTTAGGTTGAAGTAAAAAATATGGTACCATTCATGCGCTGTTGAACGTGAACTGGTAAAAGAAGAAGTCCTTAATATTTGGCTCAGATACAACTCACCAATCAATTATCTTCCTTGATTTGAATATAAGATGGCATAAATCCGTTTGTTCTTATGTTTGTACAGCAGTTCTCATAATGGGGTCCTGGCCCACAGCTGGGATTCCTGGGTGCTATTGGCACAAACACAGTAAAGACCTTATCCCAAGTGATCTCTTGCATGTCAAATCAAATTCATAAGAAATCAAAGGCAATGAATCAGATCTGAACTAGGACATGCATCCAGGCAAAACAGATTACCTTCCCTATATCTGCAGGTTACAACGTTTACAAACCATGTTCACATTTCTTCTTTTCAGCTTTAAAATTTCTCTACACATTTATCCTTTCGTGCTTTACTCCTCTTGCATTTATAGTTGCACAAAGAGGAAATATGGCCAAACATGATTTCCATGATTTACTCCTTTGTCTGGGTCAACAGCCAGGAAATTTCAATGGTCATCAAATTCATCTCATTTACTGTAGCAGTGTGACTGATGTATTAAGGGTGATTTAGTTCTTGTTATCCCAAGACCAGAAGGGAAGAAAGACAATTTAAACGTACTTTCCCCCTGATTTAGGTAATGATAATACCCAAATTGTCTGTATTTTGACATATAACTCAGTTGTTTTTTCCTGATCCATTTAAACCAGTTATGTACCTCCTATATATTTCTGACAACTGCAATTCCTTGGAGTTTGCAACCACATAGCAGTTCTGGCTCTTCAGGCTCAGTGCAGCACAGCAACAAGGCTGTCCTCAGTGGCAGGAAAACACAGAGTTTTTGTAGCTTCCCTTCACTGCTTTTACAGGCAAATAAAAAAGCAGACAATCTGCATTACAAAATACTTCATAGCTCATTTAAAGACACATGAAAGTTATTGGGCTGTAAACACGGGCTTAACCTATATTACATGACCTGTAATAGCAGCTGTAAATTTCACAGCCTATTTGGAAACAATTCAAGTCAGAGTTGTGGAGGTGAGTGAGCAACATGGAAGAGAGAGAGGACAAAGGTGCAACGCTTGGCTTGAAGGCTGAACTCCAAATTTTGCTAAAGAAAGGAGAAATTAATGATAAATACTATATTTTTTTGTTTGTTTCAAAATCTTCTCACAGTAAGGTTAGTCATGATAAAGCAGATAATCTGTAGCCTTATACTTTTACTTTAGGACCACCATTAACTCTTGATGTTCGCTATTTCAGGCTGCACAGGTTGTTTTTGTTGTTATATAATTTTAGTATTTTTATTTTTTTATAAAAATATCAATTTATTTTTTTTTAATCAAATACAAGGTTTCAAGATCACAGCAAAAGATCAATAGGGCAAAATTATTTTATATATGATCCCACTCAGGAGTCAAATTTTCGGAGTCCTGATCTTACAGATGTTGTACAGGGTTTATGTCAGCTTACTAAGCCAGAGTAAAATCAGGTTCTCAGAATGTCTTTAATAAATATTTTGCTCAATAAATATTCTGGTTGTGAAATGAAAATTAAAAGGCCCATCTGATCTCAGTTAGCCCATCTTATTCTTGAAGAAGTTTCTCACACAAATGTTAGAGGCTGGTGTTTGGGGACAGTTAAATGGTTTATATTATTGACTGTAATGTCAGAAATTTAGTAAAGATATTTAAATTTATAGGCATTTCTCAAAGGGAAAAAAATTCTCCGCACTGTGACATTGCACTGATGTCACGTTTCTGAAGGAAAATAAAATGTTCAGTGTGTGACTTTGTAGATAAAACACTGAAGATGATTGCCCTGCTTAAATAATAACGAGAAACCTTCAATTTTGGTTTCTGCATGTCATGTTAGACCTGCAGATTTAACATGAGATGCAAGAGTGAATTTTCTCTAAAGAAACCAAGCTTTCTTTGAGGTTTATCATAATGGTTAAGGTGTGACTAGAGGCAGACACTGTTGTCAAACATCTGCCAAAGTGCTGGAAATACTAGCAATTAGAAATCTGGAAGGAGTTAAGAATATAGGAACGAAAAAAAAAATAATCTCTTGCTTGCTAAAAAAATATAATTTTTGTTTTAGGAATAGAGAAGATTTCAAGGAATTAATTTTGATTTGCATTCTAAAACAGGAAAAGTGGGTAAAGATATATAGTGGGGAAGAAAAAGAGGAAAGGAAAAAAATGTTAAAAAATTTAAATAAATACAGGAAGAAATTTAAAGAGATATGAAAGCACAAGGAGAGGGTGAGAAAAAAAAAAAAAAAAAGGAAAAAAAAGGACAAAACAAATGTTTTTTAACATCTCTGTGACCCAAGCAAGTGACCCAAATAAATCCTATAGAGCTTGTGCAAGAGACAGAATTGCCAAAACACTCATAGAATTACTGGGAGCTAACGGAAATATGGAAGTATTGTAGTTGCACATGAGAGGACACAAGAAGTCTAGGCTAGAAGTACACCATGAAGCCACTGAAACCCTATACATGAGCACAACTTCCAAAGCCTCTTCTGTTTTGAGACGTAATAGAGAAGAGGCAGCACACTGAAACTTGGGAAAAGCTGCCACCTTCCAACTGAAAATTAAATTCCAGGCTTTAGATTTATACCTTGAACTCGAAAAAGTAGTACTGTGAGATCATAAACTGTTCAAAGTCTGCCTTTCTGTTCCTTTTATTATTATTATTATTATTATTATTATTATTATTATTATTATCCTGGTATTACATTATCAGATAGTTTTTGTCATTTATTTTTTTTGTCCACAAGCATTAATTCATTTAAAACATTGGTGAAATAGGACACAAAGTACTCATATCATATTTTATTCTTCCTCATACAACATGCTGGCTAGGATTTCATGTACCTGACACCATCCTGTAACTTTTCAACTCTTTATGGACTTTTACATAATGCTCATTATTTGCGATATCCAAATGTCTACCAGGCTTCAACTAACTCACTTCTGCAACCCCTCTGTGAGGTAGAGCAGCATACCCCATTCTCTTTGAATCTGATGTTGAGATGAGCCACTGGAGGGTTATTGATATGCAACACAACTCAAGGGCCAGTTTCAGACTGAAATAAATCAAAAAAGTGTCTCTGTTAACTTAATGGGGCTTTGAATCACCCTGTGTATCAAGAAATTCTCATTGTTTGGCTTACGACAGCTCAGAATATATCTGAGTTGGCCACTAGAATACTAATTCCATCATCTTATGCTGTACAATACTGTAAGTTATTACTATGATAATAGTACTCTAACAAAAACATTTGATCTGAGAGGTTCTTTAGCAGCCAGACCAGTGAGGGTCAATTCCCCAGAAGCAGTTTTCATGCAGTCACCCTGTTTTGAAACCTAAGATGAATTCCTGAAATTTCAGTTTGATTGCTTTAGAAAGGAAATTGTTGAGTTCACCCTTATAGACACAACCTAAAGAGACAAAACTCAGGACAGCTCTATCAACGCCCACCTAGTCTGAGTTTCTCCACAGGAATGACCACTACCAAAGTGATGCCCCTGACAATGCCTAGATTGACTCTTTAGATATCACATGACAACTGGAAATCATTTCACCTAACATGCAAGTCTAAAAGCTGGTTAATCTAAACAAGTTGTCTGGGCTCTGTCATGTAATGTGAAAGACTGGCATCAAGACAGGCATCCAGCTTCTTTAGTGTGGGAGTGATTCTTTACTATGTGGATTCATCTGAAGTGAGCTGCCTCTCTTTCTCCATCACAGCTTCTCCCAGCGCAGATTGTGGCATACAGTTGTATTATAAAGAATTCTGATACATTACTCCAGAACACAGAGTTGACCATTTACATTAAAATGTCTTCATTTTTAAAATGATATTTTTTACGCTACTCATATATTTACCAAAACAAACAAATAAGGAAACCTGCATGCAGTTACATGAAACATTATTCCCTGTTTTGTCTAGGGACTGTTTTCAGATCCTAATTTGCCCACATCTGTTGATAAACATTCAGTGGCGTCTGTTGTCTTTAAGGAACTCTGAATTTACCATGGGCATGGTTTGCACTTCTAATTAGGGGATCTCTGGCACCTGATCAGAGTTTAATTCACATGTCTTAAAACAGTTAATATATAGTGGCATTCAAGCTGAGGGTAATCATCCACAGTCTGCCTATACAAACGATACAAGTGAAAAATGTGTCACTTAATGAGCCTGAATCAAACCTCAGCTAAATCAATGTACAACATATGCAAACAACTGTCCCCGACATTAATAGGGTTACCTTGGATTTACCACTGGCACAGCAGATTGGGATCTGTCCCATTACCTTGCATTAATTATGTATTGCTCTTACAATCTAATTATCTCCCTGATTGTCTTTTGACCATTACAGATGTATCTGTACACCCAACCCCAATCTTCCTTGTCATCTACACTCATTAATATCAGATAACAGGAAAAATCAAGGATAACCTGAAACTATCAGGCAACACAGTACAAGGAGGAAAACTGAAAGTTGACTCCAACTTTATGTATCAAATAATACTTCTATAAATATATAGTTCTAAACAATTTTATATAAAATT
>JAWWLT010000092.1:68980226-68995049 GCA_035040995.1 Premnoplex brunnescens
ACATTGACAAGATCAAGTCTTCGTGATCTTTGTGAATATCTACCAGTGTGGAAGGCAGATTCTCCTTAAAAAGATAAGCCAGTTTGCCTTTCTTTTTATTCTCCAAGGCATTAAGTCCATTAGAAAAGAGACACCAAACACTTAAAAAAAAAAAAAAAAGGATAAAAAAGGATAAAAATCTCAGTGCATTATTGAAAACTTTGTCATTCAGATGTGTTATAAATGAGGGGTAGAGAACTGTGTTTATATTTTTTCCATCCTTTTAGCATGAAGATGAAGCGCAGTAGGTTTTGTAACTGAGCTGGTAAGATTTCAAGAAGAATTTGTACATCTGAAATAGTAAACTATATAACATAAAAGATAGTCAGTCTGAAACCCAAAAGCCAAAAGCTAGGGAATAGAGCTGAAGGAGCACACTTTAGAAGAGAAATTCCTTAGATGAAGTCAAACAGTTCAGGGAATTCAAGGCTAACAGCTCCACAACCGTAATGTTTCTGAGCCATTTGTTGTAATGGTTGTCTTGACACACAGTTAAGGACTAAACCCTTTAAGAATCAGGCAAAGCCCTCTTTCAATAATCCTATAACTAGCATATGGAATTTTACTTGGAAGAGATCTGCAGCTTGAGAGATCACCTGGAAGTGTGTGAATGAAAGCTGAGACTTTCCTTTTTGGAGTCCTTGTGACTTACTAAATGCTTTAACTAAGAAGGAAGAGTAGAATAAAATATTTTCAGTTGGAAGGTACCTACAATGATCATGTAATCCAACTGTCTGACAAGTTTGGTGCAAGTTATTAAAGACATTGTTAGGATGCCTCTCAAATCCTCACAGGCTTAGGATGCTAACTAGCTTCGTAGGAAGTGTTTTCCTTCCTAATGTTCTTCCTAAACCTTCCCTAGCACAACTTTTAAAGGCACCTGACAAGGAAACTGTTGAAATAGACTTTTATCTCTTGTCACAGGAACAGAGCCTTGGCAATAGCTTGTACTGTCTTCCTTGGCCCCAATTGCTCTTCCCTACCAGAGCTTTACCCACTTGTCCAGTTTGTTTTCCAATACTCCAAGCCATTGAAAATTTTCCACTCTATATGGCAACCAGGAGAATGTGTGCAGCACATCCTGCTTTGCCCAGTACCTTCCCACAAAAAGACACAAAGGAGATATAAGAGCTGCCATCACGAGATGCAGTGTGAGCATTGTCCCTCTTTATGTGACTGAGTGTAAGGAAATGACCACATCTAGGGGGAGAAACCTACCTGGCTGCCTTTATTTACTTATAGTCAGAGCACACTCGACCCATTTTTTTACAATAAACAAAATTCATCATCTTTTGATAAGTGTTTTACGTCCACACATTGTGTCTGTCACATGGCAAGAGAGAGTCCTTGTTTTGCAGAATTTACCATTGATTTACAGGGCAGAAGGGGGCTCAGTGACACAGACATGAGGCAAAGGACTTGAACCCAATTTCTAAAACCCAAATCTCTTGACTGGGTGAGCAAGTAATTCCTTTCAGGAAACATCATTTTTCCTTTTGTGGTCATACAGCTGCCTATAGAAGACTATTTGCTCACCTTAAGAGTTTTGGTGATTCATTAGCCACACAGATCCCCAAGGTCAAAGTTTCAGTGGTGCAACAGATTAGTTTACAAAAAAGAAAAAAAAAAAAAAAAAGGTGCTTGGGAGTGCTCAGATGGATAAAGCTACAGTACTTCAGAGTGTAATTGTTAGATGATGTCTCAAAGATCCTATACAGGGAATTGCATTAATTCCATTTACCCACAGGAAACATTTCAACCCCAGTCTCTCCTGCAGATAACACAGAAGTGAATAGGGAGCTGGAGGAAGTATCCAGGGCACTAACAAATACACAGACCTCTTGGTCATTCTCTACTTCTCGGTATGTGAAGCAGACATATGACTTACTGTGATGCTAAGGGATGGTTTCATGTGTGAAAGTGGAACTTCATATGTATAGACCTTGATAGTCTGGTTCTGCCCAACTGCTCTCTGGAGTTTAGGAGAAAGAGGATACCACCCAATTAAGAAACAGAGATTCTTAATGAGATGAAACCATTTATTAAATGGCTCTTTATTGGAAGATAGATTAAAAATTATAAACTGTTCTTAATTTTTTAAAAGTGGAGGAAATCACAAAATCACTGCAGTGAAATCAGCAAGAAGTTTCAAAATTACAAATGAATATCACACATGTGCATTCCTGTCTTGCTGTAACTGGTGCATGGTTTATCCCTCCAAAAGTTTCTCCAAAATTAAATTTATAAGAAGGGGAATAAATTGAGAGGCAGACAGGGATGCTTTGATTTCTTTGTGTTCACTTCTCATAAATATTAATGCATTTCCTAGGTGCTGCCATTGTGACATGCCGGGGATGGGGGCAGGACGTGTGCTCGCCTGGCTTTCAGCCTCCCTGCATACAGATGAGTGCTCTCGGCAAGGCTGCAGGTGAAACACACACACACAAAGTAAAATTATAGCTGCCCCTTGTCAAATGCAGCAACATGGACCAATAGTACCTGCCTCCTCCATCAGTGGATAATGCAGTCATTGTGTCATAGACCTACTCAATGGTGATGTGGTATTGGAGGGAGAAAAAAAGTAATGTAGTTTGCCAGAGATAGTGTGAAACTGGCAGTTTATCACTAAAACTTCCTTCCCACCTAGACTGCAGAAATGTTTCCCTTCTATCACACTAGTTCCTCTACAACATTATATTCAGAGCCTTTGTAGTTTTCGTCATTAAAAAAAGTAAAAATAAAAAAAAAAATAAAAAAAAAGGAGTGCAGGCTCTGTAACAGATTGAAAATGCATGAGATATGAATAAATTATCACACGTAAAAGGATAGATTTTCCTTTAGCTGCAAGACACAAAGGAAAGGAAACCAATAGCAAAAAAATTTCCAGAGATCATGATTTCTTGAGGTAGCAGTATTTTGATGATGACACCTTGGGAAGTTTTAAATCACAGCGGAATTGTGGTAAGACAAATGGCAATGTTACCCTTGAGAACCTGACATGTAAGAAATAAGAGGAAATGAGACAAGACAGATAAATTTGTTTTCGTGATGAAATTCTGATACAATGTGGGTTTATGTGAAAATGCAATGGACTTTTAAAATCATTTAAATTCAATCAATTAAATCATAATATCATAAGCAACTCTGTACCACAACAATTTTACCTCTATTTTTTAAAAAACAAATACCACTTTTAACATTTCTTGATAAATGGTCATTTTAACTTAATGGAAACTTATTTGGCTTTATAAATTTTAGGGAATAAATCTATCTTTGTCCTGTAAATAAACCACGAAATAGGTTTGCTAAAGATAGGTAACACAAGTGAACAAATCTTCTCAAGCTTGAGGAATTATGTCCTAGAAAAGCTTGAAAAGATTTTAAAAATCCTCTTATGCTAGAAAGAAGGAGACGTGTTCTTGTTTTTCCTGGGATAGAGTTAATTTTCTTCCCAGTAGATGATACAATGTTGTGGTTTGGATTTACAATGAGAATAATGTTGATAACGCACTGATGTTTTAGTTGTTGTTAGGTAGTGATCAAGAATTCTTCAGATTCTCATGATGCCCTTCCAGTGAGGAGGCTGAGGGGGCACAACTAGTGGGACAGCTGTCCCAAACTCGCCAGAGGGATACCATGATCCCATAAGGCATGTTGCTCAGTATATACGCAGAGGGGAAGTTGGTCAGGGGCTGCTTCTTGTGAACTGGCTGGAGATCGGTTGGCAGCTGGCGAGCAAATGCAATGTACATCACTTATTTTGTGTATTCTATATTTTAATATATTTTTAATTATTTAGTATAATTATTATTATCATTATCACCATAATCCCTTTCTTTTCTCTCCATTAAACTGTCGCTATCTCAACCTACATACTTTACTGTTTTTCCCATTCTCAACCCCATTCCATTTGGTGGAGGAGGGGAGAAAAAACTGCATAGGGTTTAGTTGCCAGCTGGGGTCAAACCACAACAGTCATTTCTGGTGCCCAACATGGGCCTGAAAGTGTTCAAGGTAATGACAGATTTTTCTGGGAAGTGTTAGGTCAAATGTGTAGCTGTCAGTGCTTTTGTGCTTACCATGGGGCTTGCTTGCCTTACTGTTTATTAGAGTCTAGTGGCTGCTTTTCGCTTGTGCTGCTTGCTGTAGTGCTGTGTTGCTTATCACCTCGCTCTGCTGTGCCTGGGAACATTCTGATAAGAGCAGTGGTGATGTGCCTGGGCTGGCAGATGGCCAGGGCATGACTGCTGTGCCTGTGCTGCTGTACTGCACAGGCTGGAACTCCAGTTTGAGCTTGAGTGTGAACAGGACACCACAAACCACATGTGGCACATGGATTAGGATACTCTGGAACACGTGCAACTCAAATCAACTGTGGCTGTGGATAAATCTGTGCCACAGTGGGTGAACCCCTGAAAAGGTTCTGGCTTATAGAAAAGGCTCTACTTAGAGCAGGTACGACCTTTAGGGCCTGCAGTCAGTGGATTAGTTAAGCCACAGCAGGGGTAAGGAGAAGAGTTCATTTCATTGTTAAACCTGATGGTCTGCTCCAAAGAAAGCATAGGTTTGGATTGTAATGGAAATACTTTTAAATTGCTGTAACTCAGGATTTGAGTTGCATGTTACATGAAATAATATGAGGTGCTACCCTCTAATTAAGAACATGTCTTACAACAGTCAAAGTGTACCAGTGACCCCACCTGAGCTGGCTTTGATGTCCAATAACTCCACACAACACATCACTTGTCCCATCCAGAGTCACCACCATTACAGATGGAGCCAAAGTCATGGACTAAATGTACTCAATGGATATTTTGTAGATACTTTTTTTTTTTTTTTTTCAAAGGTGACCCATAGACTAAGGGAATGGCACCTGTAGATCATATCAAAGGATGGGGTGTGTGGTTAATAAGGTTGTATTGGCTGGTGTGGGACCTGAGCAAGACAAAAGTGATACGGAATAAGAGGTGGAGAATGTGCTAGTTTTGACTGGGGTAGAGTTAATTATCTTCATAGTAGCTGGTATGGGGTTGTGTTTGGCTTTGTGCAAGAAACAGTGTTGGTGATTCAGGCATGTTATCACTCAGGAGACCTTATATAGGATCAAGGCCTTTTCTGCTTCTCTTACCACCATGACAACCAGTAGATTGGGGGTGTACAAGAAGCTGGGAGAGGACACAGCTGGGACAGCTGACCCCGAGTGACTACAGGGATATTACAACCATTCAGCATATAAGGCTGGGGGAAGAAGGAGGAAGAGAGTCGTTGTTCAGACTGATGATGATTGTCTTCCCAAGTCACTGGCATGTGTGATGGAGCCCTGTGCTCCTGGGGATGGCTGAACACCTGCCTGCCCATGGGAAGCATTGAACGGATTGATTGTTTTGCTTTGTTTGCTTGCTCAGCTTTTACTTCAACTCTTAAAATGCCTTTATTTCAATCCAGTTGTTTTCTCATTTTCACTTTCACAATTCTCTCCTCCAAGCCCAACAAAAGGGGAATGAGTGAGCAGCTGTGTGGGGCTGAGTTTCCAGGTGAGGTTAAAACATCACAACTATATATTAATCTAAACTTTCTTCAGGTGGCCAAAGATGGATTAAATGGATCCTGACCAGAATAAAAATGATAACTCTGAAAGACCTTTTAAAAGACATGGAAGATAATTCAGTTGATATTGAAAGTCTCATACCTGTTACAGCTAAGCAGGTATCTGAATTTCCATCCATGTATCAGCTCCGTTTATGACAGCAGTGTGATCTTTGTGATGATCGGGAAAGTTTATGTACAAACTACCAAAACAATCTCCTGTCTCTTAACAGGAAGGAATTCTTAGCAAATTGCTCTCTCTTATATCTCAAAACATTTTTTCCATTAAGTCATATGATAATTTAAAATATCTGATCGACATGCTTACTCTGATATTATGGACACCATTTACTTCCTGTCTCAGTCAATGGAGGGGAACAGATGAAGGGGTCTTCAAATCATACAGATCTACCACGCAACTCAACCTAATCTTCCCTGGTACACATTCTGATCAAATTTTAAAAATATTTAACTGAATTTAAAATTTGGTCATCTTCAGATAAAGTGAATTAAAAGTCACCAACTCATGATCACCTTTTTATTCCTACTTAAATAGGAGATTACACAATGAATTTTTTTGTGCAAACCTTTTGACAATTTTTTTTTAAAATACATGAAGTAAACAATCAGAGCCTTAAACTATGAATCTATTTTCCTTCAGGTGCTGAATAGAGACACTTGCTCCAAAGTTAACAATCTCTTTGAACCTACAGCTCCTAAGATTGACTGAATTTGAATAAAAATATTCACTAATCAGTAACAGTGTAAAAGCAGCACCAAATACACAGCCATCTCATAATTAGAGTAATAAATACAAAATAATTGTAAATCCTTTTTTTGATGCAAAGATCAACAGTATTTCAAGGAAGTTTATACCTACCTTTGAGGTGAGAATATAGGGGTATATAAGCAACAAAGTTATGAAGTATGAGGATGGCTCTTGTATGTTTAAGAGTATGACTGCCCAGGTGAAAAAAAAAATAAAATAATTCTTTCAAATTTTGCTCATCTTAGTACTTTACAGAATATTACAATACAAACAAATTATTGTGAATAAATCAACAGGTGCAATATTAAAGTGAGTATTTCTTATACCAGCTGAGCTGAGTCTACACTACCTGACTGAATAGCTGGCCAAAAGCAAACAAGCAAACATTCGAAAAAAAAAATGGGGTTGGGGCTCATCTTGCCCCCAACCTCACACATATTTATTAAGAAATAGTGTTTTGTCAGGAGCTTTTTAATTTGTAGCATCTCTACTTGAAGTATCATTTGATTTCATTTTATTTGATCTGTCTAACCTCACAATAAAAGGGTTTTGAATGATGGTTTCTGTTGCCTCCTCAGTCATCCTCATGTAAGATCTAATAATACATTAAAGAAGTTCAGAGCTCCCTTTTCCTGTGCTATCTTCTCCTTCACACTGTTTTAGCACTTTTAGATTTAGAATACTTCAAATATCACAGAAAATTCAGAAGTTGACCTAATTGTGCTGATATTTCCTTACTGAGGTCATAATATTGAAAGCCCTTTCTTTTCCTGATTACAAAGTCCACTTTTTATTAAGTTTAGTAATGATTAGACATGAACAACTAAAATAAAACTGAAACAGCTCTGAATAGCTTATTATTAATTAACTTAAATAAACAGTTCAATGTCCTGCATATCAGAAAATGTCAGATAGGAGCAGTTGCTGTGGTGCTACTGGAATTAGGTAATAACATAATTAGTAGTGGTCACCAGAAGTAGTTAATATTTCTGGATCTTACAGTTCCAAGACTAATAAGCACCTAATGTCTTAGGTATATTCCTTGTTATTAATGTCTGACAAGTCCAAGCCAGCAGCATATATATCATTTCAGGAAACTTAGTGAAAAATTTTTCCTTCTTATTTGTATCGAGATTCATGAGCAGAATCACTAACGAGTTATAAAGTAGCTCACAGGATTAATTTCTTCCATGCCTGGAAAAATTTAGGCTTTGACCATCAGCTACATAAGGCCTGAGAAGATCTGTCTGGTCCAATAATGACATGCAATACTGAAAACATAAGGTTTAATTTCAAAGACTAAAACAATCATCAGCACTGAAAAACTTCTTAAAACATGCTATGAATACACAGCAGAAGGGAAATTAAGTTTCAAAATGTTCTTTCAAGGTCTATGGGGTTAAAGATTATCTTTACATCTATGTCCACAGAGCTTCTTTCTATTTCAAGAAAATGAATTTTCCATCAAGGCCCTGGTCAATTCATTTTGCATAATGGCATGAGTCCACCTACTTGATTTCCAAGGTGACATGACCTTTCATAAGCTGCATCAGTTCCAGGATAATTTTTTATTTTTTTTTAAATTTTCCTATATAATATTTCCTCATCTTGCTGTGATGTTCTGTAAAAACCTTTTATTATGCAACTGGTTTAATAGCAAGTAGTAAATTCCTTTGTAAATTCCCTGTTTTATGAACAGAAAGGCCTACAAAGCTGCAGAAATGAAGTTAGAAAAATATCATTCCTACAAACAAACAAAAAATAAAAAAACCCTTACAGGGTAAGGATAAAATACAGCTTAAAGCTAAAAAAATAGAGGACAGAGAGAGAGAGAAAGGACCTTTTTTTGATTAGTAGATCAAGAAAAGATGAATGATTTCAAAAGTCACTCCACTTTGAGATGTCTTTTGTGTCATGTCTGGAACAACCTGTTTGACCATGTAGGGTTGTACCTGTTTTCATTAAAATTATATTTTTCCTCAGCTTCACCAACTTATTTGCTGTTCTGATAATTCACATAGGACTTGTTCTGCCACTGCCCCTTGAGATGTATATGTTTTCACCTCCACTTCTGCCTCCAGTAGTCCCCAGGCAATATTACATCTCAGTTGTGTCCGTGCACAGTGAGAAAATTAAGTTTCTCAGTTATTCTCCTCTTTCCTTCTGACTCGCAATAGAGGCAAAAAGTTAGACAGGGTGTCTCTGGTCAGCTTCTAGAGTTTACAGAAACAGGCTATTCCAAAGCTCAAGGAAATCAGTTAAGAGATTCATTGACTTTGGCAAGCTTTGGAGAAACACATAATGATTGTTGGTTTATCTCACTGTCGAATGGAGACTCTCAGATCAATCAGCATTGCAGCTGCTCAAGAGGAAGAAACTATTTGTAAATAAATGATTCACTGGTTAGTTATGATGCTCTCCCCGAAGCATTTAACTACTCAATTGTCATTGTAGAGAGCTGATTATAAAGTGGCAAATTTTAATGCTGAGCCGTTCAGGGAAACACAAACTCTGCCTCACACAACTATATTCGTGAAAGCTGATTCCATAGGCCTGTTATGCCCTGCTTGCATTGTTTGGTAAGAATTTCGTTTGGCCTTTCTTATTATACCATCTGAATGCTTTACAAGCCTTAATAAATTTATCCTCACAGTGTCCCTGAGGCAACAGCTACATGAAGAAAGTTGTCCAAGAAAAGAAACCTCTAGGCAAAAGCCTGGAAGAAAATGCTGCAGGCAATTACATGCAAAGGAACAGCCATCCACAGAAGAAATTCTGCCCTAGGAAGAACTGACCATGGGATAGTGTGAAATGTCCTTGACAGGGTCAAATTTATTTGGTTATGTGGCTCCAGTTTTTCCTTTCCTTCTGTCTTATAGAGGGGGTTTTCCCAGGATTAGTCATGTCTATTTCAGAACTAATAAAATTTTTAAAACAGTAGAATGCAATTTTTGTTACTGTCCTCCTGAAACCTAGATCTAATAAAATAGTTCATGGAGTTATTGTGAATATCACTTTGCAGCACTGCAGTCCAGTAAATACATTATTGCTACTGCTAGTAAGAGGCTTTGTACTGAGTTCATAGAACCTCAGGAGCAAGGCTTGTCAGGCTTGCTTTGTCTAAACTTGTATTCACTTGCCTGGGGCTTTGTCTTAGCTACTTTAGTTAAAACAGTGTTTGCTAAAAACAGGTCACTCTCTAATTTGGTTTATTCTGTATTTGTGTGCTACTATCATAGTTTTAAAGTAGTTAGGCGATAGACTCATAGAATATCCTAAGCTGGAAGGGACCCACAAGGATCACTGAGTCCAGCTTCTGGTCCTGCACAGGGCACTCCAAGAATCCCACCACGTGCTTGAGGGCATTCCCCAAATGCCTCTTGAAGTCTGCCAGCCTTGGTGCTTTAACCACCGCCCTGGGGATCCTGTTCAGAGCCTGACCATCCTCTGGAGGAAGAACATTTTTCTAATATCCAACATAACCCTCCCCCAACACAAATCCGGGGCATTCCCTGGGTGCTGTCCCTGGTCCCCACAGAGCAGAGATCAGTGCCTGCCCCTCCCCAGGGAGTTGTCCCTGCAATGAGGTCTCCCCTCAGTCTCCTCCTCTCCATCTGACACACCAAGTGCCCCCAGTGTCCTCACACGCTTCCCCTCAGAGCCCTTCCCCATCTTCATTGCCCTCCTTTGGACACTCTCCAATGTCTTAATATCTTCCTCACATTGTGTCCCCCCAAAGTGCCCCACTATTGCAGGTGAGGCCGTCCCAGTGCAGAGCAGAGTGGGACAATCCCCTCCCTCACCCAGCCGGCAATGCTGGGCCTGATGCCCCCCAGGACAGGGATGTCCCTCCTGGCTCCAGGGCACTGCTGACTCGTGGCCAACTGGCCCCTGACCACGACCCCCAGGGCCCTTTCCTGGCACTGCTTTCCTGCATCTAATTCCCCACTCTGTACACACATCCAGGACTGTCTCACCCCAGGTGCAGAATCTAGCACTTTCCATTGTTGAACTTCATACAGTTGGTATGAAAAAGGTAGTTTTATTCATATTGGGACTACTGCTATAGTACTGTTCCTTTCTGCTATAATCACACCTGGACTACTAAGAATTCACATTAGACTGTTAATATTTCATCTATGGCTACAATAAGCTCCTGGATTTATACGTATGGTATTTTCATTTTTCCTAAATAAGACTGAAAAAGTCTGCACACAGTGTAAAGCAAATATCACAGCAGTTATCCTGGGCCTTCAGGTAACAGATACTCTGAAGAGCAAGATGTTTTCTGCCCAGAAGTTTACAAGATCAAGGGTAAAATATTACTGCAGGCAATTTGGTATGTAAAAAAGGAAGGACGCACAATATCAGAAATATAGACAGTGAATGAAAATGATTTGTTGTGTAATAAATACCCTTAGTAACCTTTTGTGCAAGTGCAGCAGTAAGTAAAATTTAGTATATTGTACCTGCATCATCTTAGTTTTCTGAGTGAAAAAATCATTGATTTATATTGAAAACAATCTTATAATTTGTCTAAAGGGATTTTTAGAGATTTGCACTGGCTCAGACTCCAGTCTACAGTCTCCAATTGATGTCTGGAAAATACCCTCTCCTTATAAAGGGTTAGTGCATCTTAGAAGTGGTACTTTGTAGGCAGAGATTAGGATACATAGATGATCCTTAAATTTCCTGCTACTCTGGTCTTCCTCCTTTTCCAGAGCACAGAGCTCAAAGGATTTAAAGGAACTAAGTATCTCCCATTCTTACACAACTCACACAGGTCTGTAAGTGGTACAAGACAACCAGTCCTGCAGGATCACCACAGCTCCACATATTACTATTCAATAAACTTTAAAACCCATTTTCTTCTTGTCTTATTGTCTATTTCATTCTCCATGAGCCATCACATAGTGATCCTACAATGGCAGCTTATATATATTCCAGCACCTTCCCAGAGGTCATGCATTGCATAGTTTCTCCCTTTTTGTAGTATTTATTTGTAGATTAACCCCTCTAAACAATGACAGATGATCTCAATGTTCTCATTTACATGTACTCTCAAACCCACTGATAATGTTTTCCTCTAATTTGTAGGGCTATCTTCAATTGTATTGCTGCTTTGTAAAGTGCATGAATGCTGCATGGGAGTTTTGCTTAAATGATTCATTAATGCCTCAAGTACAAGAGGAAATGAGAACAAACCTTTGCCAGACTCATTAAGCTGTAAATTCTGCAGTGTACACAAAGTGGTGCTGTGCCAAGCTTTTAAAGAGAATAGAAGGCTTTTTACTGTAAATAAGGTAAGTATATCCATGAACTAAAAGTAGAGATCAAAGATGCTGACAAATTTCAGAAAGCCAGTCTTTTACAACCATGCTAGAGATGCGTTGGACACCAAGTTTCTCTTCAGGCATTTTCAGTTCCAATGTCTGCTGGAGTGCATCAGGATTATATTGGGCAGAAATTTATCACTAGAAAAGTCCTTAAAGGGTATGATATGGATCTTTATGAAAAAAGAGTTTTCAGCTATAAAATATATAGGGTTCAGATGAAGATTTCTGTTGTAAAATTAGTAAAAAAAAAATTATGTGAATCAGATAGTGGAGAGAGGTGTTTATGTTAACCACAATGTTTCTTAGTTTTGCTATAATTTGAGAAACTCTTAGGTGACATAATATGTTGAATATTTCTCTGTCATATTTTAAATTTTCAAGGTGGGGCTTATCGCTAATACTATCACATGCATAATCCATTAAAGCTTTCTTGTTAATGATTCTTTATAGTATACTTCAAAATTCTGGTTTTGCGATGATTTAGAAGCGTTATGATACAAAGTCAGTTACATAAAATTCTAAAAGTGTTCCTGATAAGCCCTTTTTACTGCTACTGAACATCAATATGCCCTATTTGAATGTAACTCTAGAAAGTTTTTTGTGCTTTTAAAGTTTCAGCCAGGCTGTTCAACACAGAAATGATTTCCTGTGACTATTTAAAGCAACTGCTACATGTGGATTTGACTCACCTCCTTGCCTGACACTAAAGAATGAGTTAGCATGGCATAACTTTCACTAAAATCCTCAGGCTCAGCTGAATGTCCCTAACCCTTCAGAAATTGCCTGTGCAATTCACACAGGTATTTCTAACCTTACTATAAATGATTAACTTAGATATTGATGCCAGAAAAAGGGACATAGCACAGCTCTCTTGACACTAAACCCCTCAATTCATCAGCCTGGGGAATTTCTGGCAGTTGACCTGATGAGTTACATGCTAGCCTATCTCCTCTGTTACCTTTGCCCAAGCTACTTTACATTTAAATATGTTCTATCTTTACAAACCGAGCTTGATGCAATAGCTCTAGCAGAGCTCAGAGTGCAAAAATATATTAAGAAGTGCATTTCCTTCCCCTTATAAGATAACTACTGTAGAGTTTATTATGGTCACTAAGGAGAAAATAAGCATCTCTGGAAGTTCATTATTGTCAGAAAAAAAAAAAAAATCAAATATAATATGAACAAACAGAAAACAACAAATTCACAAGTAGTACAAACACTTAGTGATCTGAAAAGTCTGTATTCCCAGAACAGAAGAAAGTAATAGGGAATACTGATTGAAGATAAAAATAAGCATGGACCCTGAATGAAATTTAGGACTTCATGGCAGCTTGATTGTGTATTATTCCATAAACACTGAGAAGAACAGGTATGCTTGCAAGCTCAGTGGTAGAAAAAGGGAGCAATTAGAAGAAAGAGTTTCATGACAGAGAATATCACAATCTAGGTCAGCAGCATAAATTCTATAGCAAGTCAGACTAGAATTAGCAGGCAGCATCTGGATCCACGCAGTGTTTCAGCCCAGCACTGGTTTTCCCTTTACTGTAGCATGGAATCAGCTCCATTACACTTGAATTCAAAGAATACAACACTTCAGATACCAATAAGAAAAAGACATATCAATAAAATGGAAAGATGAAAGCTAACTCTAGGTAAAATCACATTTTCCATTTGTTGCAGGGTGTTGCTAGTTTTACTGCATGTCCCAATAAAGTTTTTTTCAGGGAAACAATGAATTTATTGTAAGAAAGAATTTACATTCATCAGCAGCCAATTAAAAAATGCTTCTTTTCTCCCAGCAGGGCTACTAACAGCTGTGTTATCAACACTAAGGGCAGATTCATCTGTTAACATTTTTGGCGCACATCAGTGGGGAATCTATAAAGATCTCTTAATAAGGCATTTGAAATCACCCAGCATTGGCTAAATATACTCAACAAAAAGAAAATATTTATTTATATAAACCTCCACTCTTCCCCACTACCTTCTCAGATCTACTGCTGCATTCTTCATCTAACTGAACTAAATCATGCATGAAATAATATTCTACTTAGTTTAATGGTTAACGGAACCTGAATGTCTACATACAGTGCATTAGCTTACTTCTGAAAGACTCAGTAATTTTTAATACAAGAAAGAACTGCTCAGTGTGTAACCTCAGTGAATAGGCCAGCCTTATTTCCATTATCAGCAAATATATTCCGGAAAGCTGTTCCATAATATTCGTTCATATATAATTTCATCTTCTTAGAAAAAGAACCTGAAAAAAATCAAACTCCCAAAGGCTCATATTCTCTGATTTTATTACTAAATATTATGTGTTCTAACAAGAGAATCTTAGTGTTCTTTCACTTTTTATCCTTTCTTCCTTTGAAAGAATAGCAGCCTTTATCAGCATTTGCCCAGTTATCTCAGAAAGAAATTAGCCTTTTTCTGAGATGCCTCTTTTGATAGAACACCTTCCTTAAAAACTGCACTTTCCTTAAATACACATTTATTAAGGATACTTTCTGTAAAGACATTAAAGAAAATTTCATCTGTGTTCTTTATTATCCTCACATTTCAAATGAAAGTAAAAGAAAACAAGATCAGTGATAGAATAGGCACTGTATAAATACTTGAATCTAGCATTTTTATTGCAATCCAATTAGGAAAAGAATGGTGTTGAAGTAGAATATTTCTGAACAAGGTGGAAACAGCTTAGCAAGATTTCTCCCCACTGAGTCTGTATAACAACAGATATGGATGTAGCACTTGCATTAATATCCATGAGCTTTGCTTGTTGAAACTCAGAATCACACAATTGATAACGTTCAGAAGAACCACAGTGGGTCATCTGGTCCAACCTCCCTGTTTAAGCAGAGCCATGCTAGAGTACATGACACAGGAAACATAATGGAATTTCAGAAAACAGACCTTTCCAACATAAACCTTTTTTTTCTTTTTCTTTTTTTCTTTTTCTTTTTTTCTTTTTCTTTTTCTTTTTTTTCTTTTTCTTTTTTTTTTCTTTTTCTTTTTCTTTTTATTTTTATTTTTGTTTTTATTTTTATTTTTGTCTTTATTTTTATTTTTATTTTTGTTTTTATTTTTGTT
>JAWWLT010000092.1:68995149-69007572 GCA_035040995.1 Premnoplex brunnescens
TTCTTTTTCTTTTTCTTTTTCTTTTTCTTTTTCTTTTTCTTTTTCTTTTTCTTTTTCTTTTTCTTTTTCTTTTTCTTATTTTATTTTTAATTATTTTTCCTGAATTTTGACAGACTAGGATTTTAGAACTGGGACAGATTCATCTCTGAAGGATTCCATGTCTTAAAACTTCTTTAAGAAGTATTCCAGATAATCTCTCGTTCCACATATTCCAATTAGGTTTCTAGATATTTCTATCAAGTCTTCTTTGACATAATTAATCCTGTTAAGTCTGTGTCCACCAGAAACCCCAGAGATGACTGTGAACTAAGATCAATAATCCTTGTTGTAATGTTGTGCTGATGCAGCTACGCTGCTTTTGGCATCAGACCTTAACATCCTTACAAGGTTTTTGACCCTTGCTTGGACAGCTCCTAAAGCATGCAGAATTTTATAACTGGCTTAATTGCCCACACTTAGGGGGCTTGAGACCATTTGAGATATTTGATATATACATGTTAGGAAGAAATTCTTTCCTGTAAGGGGGGTGAGGCCCTGGTACAGGTTGTCCAGAGAAGCTGTGGCTGCCCCTGGATCCCTGGAAGTGTCCAAGGCCAGGCTGGACTGGTCTTGGAACTGTAGAAGGTCCAGTAGATGTCCCTGCCAACAGCCAAGGGTTGAAACTAGGTGATCTTTAAGGTCCCTTCCAACCCAAACCATTCTATGACTCTATGATTCTACAACTCTGTGACCTGAGGGAGATTGTACACATCTGGGGCAACAGCTGGAGACCAGATAGCACTGCCTGGGCTATCTCAGGTCATAGAAAACATCAAGGTGAAGGCTACTGAATAGTCCTTAAATATTTACAGCTCACACAGCTTTATATTTTCTGTTGTGGCTGTGGACAGGTATTCTAGAAAACAGTGACCAGAGGATCCTACAGCAGTTTTTCCTCTGCATATTCTTCCATGTTAACCAAGGGTGGTAAGACTTCAGCCTCCCAATTACATCAAAGCCCAATGAAAGAAACCCTGTTTTTATTCTCTTCTACTTCTGACAGCATATTTATCCTCTTCAATTCTTCCCTCTGAAATAGCCACTCAGTTCCTTTTGAATCAAATGGTCTTATCTCTAAAGTTGATACCTGACCCCTTCAAATTATTTAAGAAGCCCCAGGGCTTACTTGTTCATTTCTCGTCTTTCAGCCGCAGACAACCAGAAGATGACCTATGTAACTCTACTTTCTCTAATATTCCTGCCTCTATCTCTTCAGAATTTTATTGTCACATGGAATAAATGCTATAAAGCTTTTTAAAACAAAATGTTTAAACCTACCTTCATCCAGCTTCCATTCACTACACTTCAGATTCAAAACTTTTTAAAATTTTTTGGATGGGTTTACCCACCTCTAATTGGCAACCAGACCTCTAACATACATCTGAAATGATTTACAGAAAGATGCCCAAAGGGCATGAACTCAGGGCTGAGAGCCATATTCCAGCAAGTGTTTGGTAAGAACAGGGTAATTGTCCTCCAACACATTAAAAAATGCAGTAGTGAGAAAAGGAACAAAACATGCTTGCACATCCAAGGCAGAATAGATGAATAATAAGGTTTAAATGACAGACAGAAAACATGAAAAAACTGTTTTTAAAAACACAAAGAACTACTGGAGCTTCACAGATGTCACTGAAAAGGTCTCCTGCAATGGTAGTTTTTTAAGGACTGGCAAACATCCTTGTTAAGGCAGAAAGGTGGCAAATATGATATTTTTTGTAAGCATCTGCTACCCTTTTTAGTCAATATCAAATTATATTTTAATTCATTAATTGCTTCTCTGGGATATCTAAGTTTATACTTAAAATGAGATACCTTGGAATCTATATGAATTTTCATTATTTGTCCTTAAGAAGTCAATTCACAGGCTAGAGAAACTTAGATTCACATACTGTGAGCTCATCAAATCTAACACTTTTTAAACAGGTAAGAACTGTACTCATACTTTATTCCCTTGACAGACATTCAGGTATATCTCTTGGATAAATTAAACAAAATTAATCTATAGCTCACCACTAGCTAAACAAAACCTTTCCACTTTCTTGCTTCTCCTTATCTGCATCTGACCTTGAGTGTTTCTTATACCTGACAAGGAATGAATATTTTTCATCTACCCTAACTCTCATTTCTCACACTCATGATTGGAGGGGGGAGCCATAATAAACATGAACATTTAATCAATACCCTTGTATGAAACAAACAGTAAAGCACAGGCTAAATAATGAAGAAATACAATTCTTACTCCTGATGCATCTTTAATTAGAGCTTTACTGCATGACACAAATTACTTCAGTCCTGTGATATTATCCAAGATGTTTAAATGTTCTACAAAAGTATTGATTTTGTTTTGAATGTCAGATCTTGCACTTGGCAGCTTTTTCTGTGAAGCAAATTGGAATTCTAATTAAGCTGCATTTCTCAAATGAGAAGCAGACAAACCACAGCATAAGTATACAATTATTAGACTATAGTTATCAGCGTTCATAGGGTCACAACAACTGCAATCTTGAGTAGTACTGAATAGCACATGATATGTTTTGAATGAAAGTTTTACAAAGAAGAATTTCTGCATCTTCAGTACATAATTTGCCATCTAGAAAAACATTGGTTGAATGGCCTAAACGGCACATTACTTTTATTTTTGTTTAAATAGGTTTGGCGACTTAACAGTGAGAAGTATTAACCTTTGGAAAAAATCAATTGCCATCTCATGTCGTCTACTTAAGAAAAACACACACATGCAAGAAAAACTCCACAGAAACCTGATGGAATTAGTCAGCAGTGAACACAACCCTCACTGTAAGCTAAGCTTAAGGCATTGGTGTGATGCAGTGGATGGGCTATGGCAAGGAGAGAGGGGCTGAATAGGAAAAGAACATCACTGGAAGCTGAAGGGAAAGATTTCAGCTGCTTGTCATGATCAATGAGTAGATGATACTCAGCACTTATCCTTCATGTGTTTTGAGCTTCAGGCTTCTCATCTCATTTCATTTAAGTACATTGACTTTTGAGACCTGAGACTGTACAAGATGTACCTGTTAGAAAGGTCCATCTCATATGCATTGACAAGGTGTACATTATTCTAACTTAATTTTAAATTCTAAATTCTCTCATCCTCTAAAGTTTATGTAGTTTCAGATTTATATTCAGATCTATTGTTGCTATTGGCTTTACTTTGTTGTTGTTGTTGTTGTTTGGGTTTGAGTTTTTTTTGGTGTGGTGTTTTTTTTGTTTGTTTGTTTGCTTTGTTTTGTTTTGTGTATTTTTTACTACTTGCCCACATATGCCAAATCTGCTGTCATCTTTTCATTGGTATTAATAGTGTCATGATCTAGTTAAAGACAGACAAAAGTCTTTATCAAGAAATGTCTAGATAAAAATTTCTTCCTTAAACAGATTGACGAGAAATAAGTAAACCAATATTCTAGTAGTCTAATTACTAAGCATTTATAAGCTTTACAAATTTATTTAATTTCTAGAGAGTTGACACAATGTTTATCAATGTTGGAAGAAATCTTAAAATTCATGCTTCAGGCATTAAAACAGTTATTAAATCCTCCAATTACTCCTGTGCCCCTAACTCTGAATTGTGGCAGATTTTCTCTCACACACACATACATATACACAGAAATATGCACAAAGTTAAAGGAAAATTTCTGTATTTGTAGTATCTACCACAAAAGGAATTCAATCCCAAAAAGCCCCTTTGACCTCTAAGTAAGCCATTTCAGATATTCAACCAAATGTTACCAAATGTGAGCTTATTATATTCTCCATAGTTACTGTTAATTAAAATCCTCTGAAGCATCAGTGCCCTGACCTGGTCATAACACTCACCACATGGTAAAGGATACTGCATTGTAAACCTATAGGAGTGAAAACAAGATATTTTGGAAAAAAATAGATTAACTCTTACAATGGTATTTAACAGAAGTCATTTTAAAACAGAAAAACCATGAAGCTTCAGTTTCTTAAAAAAGTAGTAAGCCTCACTGATGTATGGATGATGTAAAAAAATTCCTCACTAACAAGGAATTTTTCTTCAACTCACTTTTTTCATCTCTGTGGAATTTGCTGGACCGTGTCCAGCGAAGAATAAGAAAACTGTGAAAGGGTCTGAAGCACAAATCATATGAGGAGGGGCTGAGGAGGCTTGGGGGGGCTCATCCTGGAGAAGAGTAAGCTCATAGGGGACCTTCTTGGTCTCTGTAACTCTGACAGAAGGGGAGAGCCTGCTCAGTGTTGGTCTCCTCTGGCAGGTAATAAGTGACAGAACTAGAGAAAGTTGCACCCAGAGTAGGTTAGATTACATATTAGGAAAAATATCTTCATTGTAAGTGTGGTCAAGCATTGGAACAGGGAGAGTAAAATCACCATTTCTGAAGGTACTTAAAAGGTGTGTAGATGTGGCACTTAGAGACATGGTTTAGCTGTCAGCTTACTTGGTCGGTGGTTGGAGTCTTAGAGGTCTTTTCCAAACATAATAATTTCCTGAATAATTAGCAATAAGTTTAATATTCATTGCAAGACACTGGTATTCCTCAGACATGAGTATCTTTCAGTTGTCTTTTTAAGTACTGTTTTTCCCTTCTTCAGGTTTTTCACTCCCTAGTTTTTTAATTTAGTGTTAAAATTTCACAATAAGTATAGCAGAACACCTAACCAGACCGGACTATTTCAACTGTCTATTCCTCTAAATTTTGTACACTCCCTTTTCAGACTAAATCATGTTACAGAGCTCAAAGGCACAGCAATGAGCACGAGCCCATGGAGAGTAGCAGAAGCTGTGTAGGAAGCCAGGAGACTATAGGAACTACTGTAGTCATCCCAGAGCACACAACTGTAGTGCAAGATCCACTATATTGCTTTTGCTTTTATTTCAGAGCACCTCGTAAAGAAAAACTTGCAAATTGGAAGAGAATTATTTTCTGTTTATGAATAACCTATTGTTCTGACCTCTTTGCTTTGAAGTCAGTACTTGCTACAGGGTGATTCAATGCCATGCTTTGGCTTTGATGTACAGTCTTAAAAGCACCATTACAGGCATTTACTGGAAGGGAATACCTTGTTGCCATGGCTACTAGTGCATCACTTGAAACTGTGATATAGCTGGATTTCATCATCATGACACTAATTTTCTCCAGTGCAGCAAAGGAGAGACTAGATCATTACTGTATTAGATGCAGAAGAGTCGGGATTTCTTCATTACATTTCCTTTTTTTTTTTACTTATTAAGGCTTGTGGGTGAAAACTGTGGCTGTAAGAACAAACCTGTGAGCTGAAGAAAACCATACCAGATATTGTTTGGAGGAATGTGAACAAATAGAGAGTATTTTTGGCTTTGTTTCTTATCAGGAAAAAAATGAAATGTGGAATCCTGTTGGATGTCAACTGTCAAACTTAGCATATCTGCACTGCTAAGAGGGAATGACAGTCAAATTAGGTGCTTTTCTGGTGACTGTTTGACCCTAACTCAACACTCACTGAGCTTCTCAGGTGTATGGAATATAGTGAGTTGTGCTGTGAGGAACATTTCCTGTATCCCTGGGGCACGTCTTCTACCACAAACAGAGCAAGGCACAGAGGACCTGCACCAAAGCAAAGTGTCTCACAACTGTACAGCTTGGATGTGTGTGCATCTCCAGCAGTTCACACACAACTAACTTAGAGCAGGAAGCATAATGGGGTTGCCATTATGTTTGAAAATAACCTCTGATTTCAGGTCATTCCGAACCAGTCCAGCTCAGTTGCCCCTGTACATGCATAGCTGTGAGTTGATGAAGCTATAACGTCCCAGATCAAAGGAAGATCTAAGGAGAAACACACAGAAGATGAGTGTGAGATTGGTTTTCAATGGGGATGAGTAGAAAGAAGCATTTTATTTCAATACCTGTCTTCAATCTAAACCTTTAGAAAGTAACTGAAAGGGAAACTTTCCTCAGCTGAAGGACTTAAGTGTAAACAAAATAAAAATCCTTCATTTGTCTGGTTAGGGGAACCTCTCAGTCATACTCCCATCCTCTGAATTAAGCACACATAAAAGATTCCAAATAAAAGCTCTTTCCTTCCTCACCAAACTTGTGCATCTAAGAGCCTGATCACAAGAAGGTTAAAGAAGGAAGGAGGAGGTTTCAACTACAGCTTCAAGCACCTTCCTTTGGAAATTTGCAATGCAGCATCTCTGCCCCACTGTAAAAGCAGCATTCACTTTCTCACAGCATTCTATTTAGCACCATTAGAAACATCTTCTGATTGAGACATAGTTGGCAGATGCAACACAGGTATTATAGGAAAAAACACCTGAGGAGGGAAGTGGACACTCAACAGAATGCACTATTAATAAGCATGTAATGAACCACCCCTTAAATTTCACCTAAGGTCATTCTTTGGGTTCAATGTATCTTAAAATGAGAGTTATCAAGACAGTCAGAATGTTATTTGTGGCCTCAGATGTGTATTAGAATAGGATGAAGTGAGTTTGTTAACATGTATATTTCAGTATCCTTTATTGAAAGAAACTTAAATAACTATTTTGTATACCTTCAGGTAAATATAACCAAGATGATCTTATCCCTAGCATTTTGGTTTCATACAATTTAAAAAAAAAATATTTTAAGTAATTTTATTTCTGAAATAAATTTTGGAAAAAAAAAATAAAAGGGCTGGCTTCATCTATTTAATTTTTTAGCATCATTGTTACCTCTGGGTAATTACAGTTATTCCAAATTTATCCCAGTTTTGGTGGAATGCATGTCCCCAGTGAGCTCCCGAGACAAATCCTAATCTGTAGTTTTCAGCTGGCAGATGCTGAAACAAAGTAAAGATAGTTGTGTCTTAGAAGTTGCTAAGTATGTATTTACATAAATTTGTGGCTATTAGGAAAGTTTGATCCACTGCATTCTTAATGCAAAAATTCCCAAGTGACAGATGTGTGAATGGCTTTTTGCCTGGAGTTTGGTTCAAATCCATTTCCAAATAGAATAGCTGCATTTTGAACATACTGTTTTAATCATCTTTTCTTTCTGCTTTTAGCACATAGATTCTCTGTTTTGGTCATTCAACAATGTGAGAGCTCTTCACTTCCCAGCCCATTCTTGTTTTTAAAATTTAGGTCTTGAAGTTCAAACTGACACCAGAAGCAGCTTTAAAAAATGCCTGGCTTACATCAGGTAGGTGTTATGGTGTTTGAAATTATAGTTGCGTTTTACAATCAAACGATTTTATTACAGGAATTAGTGATTTTAGTTTGAAATAAGGTTACATGTACATCCTCCGGTCAAATTTAAATGCATAAAAGTTCAGTTAAAAATATTGCCTTGTAAAACTGTTGTGGTGTCAAAAGTTTAAAGAGCAATTTTATAATGAATTCTTGCAAAGACAGACTGACTTTTCTCTTCTGCTTCCCACGTTTAGACATGGATTTACCAAACAGAGCTTAATATCTCAAAGTATCTCTGTATCTAAACATAGACATTCACTTGCACTTAAAGTGCAATATATTTTTCCTTCAAACATGACTAAATAGAAAAATGGCGCTTGGTTTTAACTTTAGTTAACCTATGATGCACAGCTATCATTACCTGCATAGAATGAGAAGTATTGATTTTATTTGTTCCATAACAAAGTCCTACAGAAGACTTTGAAATAAATTCTTCCCTACCCCCATGACAGCTATACAGATTTCTCCACTCTTTCCCCTTTCTCTCTCTTCAGATTTAAGTAGTGACTATTCAACAGATATGCCACAAATAATCTAATGTCATTGATTCTCAGGACTGTTCTTCAAGTGAATCTGATGACAAGCACTTTGAGATATATATGTAAAGATATATTATTAATGAAAAAATGTTGACAATTTTTTATTATTATTCTTGATTTTATAGTAAAAATACTGCACTTCTCTAAATTAACATCTATGTCTTACATACTGTTTATCTTTGCTGTAATTTGTATGTATGTGTGGTGGCAGAGATTGCAACTGAAAATGCTTACTTTGTATGACCATTGTCAAATTTTCATTGCTAGAGTGATTTTCACAATTTTTTTTTTTTTTTTAATAAAATTCTTTCATTAAGGTTTTTCCAAAATATCAAAAATTTGCTTCCAATTTTTTGAAAATAAGTTGATTTAGTAAAGAGGTCTGGTAATCTAACAGGAATCTTTCCTTCATTTGCTACAACCTAGAAGACTACAGTACAATGTTATTTTTATGAATTTAGTCGACCAAACATGCTGGAAGATAGTTGTCATATTTTAGCACTTCTCTCTCTCTCCACTTAAAATGTGACAGTTCAGAATATAAGGATGAACAAACAGTGATGGAAAGGGAGATGTTGTTTCCTGGAAATCATTCAAACCTCAAAAAAGGGTCAGGTACAGGGTGCCCATTTCCTTAATTAAAAATCTCATCAATCCATCCCAATGTCTCTCTCATTCACATTACAGTGCCAAACTACGTCAGACCAGATTCTTCTCTGCTTTTACAACTACATAATGAAAGCTGAATCTACTGCTGTGTGAATATTAATGTGCCATTCCAGCAGTTATTCATAGTCCCTAAGTTCTGATTTTCTAAAAAGGTTTTAATCAAATAGTGAAAAAATAAGACTTTATTTGAGCTCGTCTGGTGAGCACAGAAGGCTTTTAATTTTACAGAAAAGAAAAAAAAAAGGAGGAAAAAAAAAGGCATTCTGTTCACTCCTCAAAGTGATGATACAGAGCCAAGCTCTATGGGGTTGCTGACTGGATTTATTGTATGTCACACAGATCAAAAGTAAGTGTAGGCAGGTAAAGAGTCTTGATACCCAGCTGGGTAGGATGGTTTGTGAGCATAACAGACACTGACTGTGCGACAGCACAATACTTCTGCTTGCCAAGTTAATTAAGTTAGGATTGAATGCCCATGGATAGGAGATAATAATATCAGCCACATACAAAGGATATGTGATATTGTAGATTAGGTTTATAAGAACTGCTTTGTCTCTCTGACAGGGAGACAAAAATGTGCTGCCGCTAAACTCCAAGAGTTGGGACTCCTGCCATATTCAAGAACATGCTTTAGTTTGTATTTTTATTTCCCTTATTATTTTATATTTCCCGTTTAATAAAACCTTACATCTTTGGGCTACATGTGAGGGAAACAGCAGAAAAGGTGACAAGCCCAGGAAACTGCCAGAGGTGAAGTTTTCAACTCACAGGAACATCTCAAGGCAGGCTGCAAATAGGATTACTTTTATTAGACTGCTGTCTGCTGCAGCTGCTCTTGTTAAGGGCCTGTCACTCTGCCCATTGTGCATAGCAAAGTGACAGGCAGCCCAAACCTTGGGGACCTAGTGCAGACCCCCCACTGACACCTGTCACTCAGGTGGAACCGTCCCTTTGAGTCAACAACAGTGTCTGTCCAGAGCATAAAACAGGATTTCAGCGTGCTTTACAGCAGATGGACAGGTGCTAGGATTACCTTTGAAACAGAAACATGGGTCGTCAGTGGAGGGTCAGGTGCACCACCAAGAGCCTCCTCCCCACCAGGGATGTTCGTCCAATGAACTGAGTCATTTCTCCACCATAGTGGTGGTTAAATCCTCCTGAGGTTTAGAATTTTTTTCCCTATCACTTCCTAGTCCAGCGCCTGAATCAAAACAGAACTGACCATGGCAATGCTCAGTCTTGAAAAGAAATATTCAGTCTTTCACATAAGATCTCAAGTGTTTTCAAGATCTGGGTCACTACAATGCAAGGTGGAGGTGTAGAAATTGATTATTCTGAGGAAAACATGAGGATTAAGGTAATGTGTGCACCTCAGATTTATGGACATGAAGATTAGATCAGACAAAAGGGAAGAAGGAAATAACCATGGGGGAAACTTCCTGTAAATACCAAGAGTTGTAGCAAATATTTGGTAGGATGTTACTGTAGGTTAGAGTCAGTAGATGTAGAATATTGCACCTTCAAGTCAACCTACATTCCCAAGAAGGGAAAGGTTCTCTAAGATTTTCAGTTCTTCCCACTGGAATCTGAAATATATCTATACCTATATTCTTGGGGTGGTCCTGTGTAGGGCCAGGAATTGGACTTCAATGGTCCTCGTGGGTCCCTTTCAACTCAGGACATTCTATGACGTAAATATTTAAGCAATTGCACCTCCACTATTTCTGAGCCTCTTGTGAAAGCCCAGTTCAAGGTAGTAAGAAGGTCCCACACCACATGAGGCTGGAAGTGTATCCGAGGCTCTCCTCTCAAACATTTTAGTCTGTATAAGCAATCCTTCATTTTCCAGGAGGATCTGAATGCCAAAGTTTTGTTCTAGACAACCATTGCAGTAGACATTCAAACTGCATCAACTGAAATATTCTCAAAGTATGATGTTGTGGTGGTTTGAGAAACCCATGACAGATGTAATTTGTATTTCAGACACACCAAAGCAATAAAGAGAAGTTGGAAATCTGCAGGCCAGACTGGAGAAAAGACCAACAGGCAGATTTTTGTGACTCTGCAATGGCATTTATGTACTTGTTTCAGGGACAAGCACAAGTTTAAGGACTTTTTAAAAAGGATATTCCACTTCAATATGAGGAAGAGCTTCTTTAATGTGCAGGTAAACACACAGTAGAACAGTTTGCCCAGAGAGGGTGTGGAGTTTCCCTCACTGTAGATATTCCAGAACTGCCTGGATACAATCCTGTGCCCTGTGCTCTGGGATGACCCAGCTTGAGCAGGGAGATTGGACCAGATTACCCACTGTGATCCCCTCCAGCTTTAGCCAGTCTGTGTGTGATTCTGTGGGATATACACTTTTACATTGCTATTCTGATAATTTTGATTAACGCTACTGAAGTGCTACTACATTGCATGGATTTATAAAATATATTATCTGGACAGATCTTGCAGGAAACACAGCATTTCTAATAGCTTTTATTATTTCCTTTCTCAGAGTGGTTTATAGGAGTGTACATCTCAAGTCATAAAAACAAAAAGCCATTAAAAAAATCTTATAAAAGCTCTTATGTTTCATGATCTGATTATACATATTCTGTTTCAGGACAAGCACACTATTTGGCAAATTACAGTCTTAGCTCAGTCACCTTCTGGAGAAAATTCCTATTTATATTCCTGACTGACATTACCTATTTCTCCAAGTGATTTTGTCCAGTTTGCATGATACAAATCATTATCTATACAGAAGAAGACCAGGTCCAAGTTCATTCCTGATTTATCTCCACCAATGCATAAAAGAATAAAGAAAATCCATTAAAAACAAGGTTAAAAAGAGGGGAAGAGGGAAAAAAAAAAAAAAAAAAAAGACACACACAGCATGAGCTGCATGGAAGATAAATGCCAAAGACCTGATTGTCATTTACATTAAGGCAGAATAAAGAAGCTCTGAATGAGAATTGAAGACAGGCTGTGCTTCTGTTTATTTATTTCTAGCTAAAAATATGCTGATTTTTTTAGAAGTGTGTGTTTTCATTTGTTTGTGAGAACAACTTTTTGCATTAACAGAAGGGTTTTTTTGAGAAGTAGGTGAAAAGTTCAATGTCAAACTGAATTTACAAATCCTCCAACTCTCCAGGATTGACTTATCTCTCTCTGAAAGTATCTGTCTCTTCATCACAGGCCTTGCAATTGCTGGCTATTATCCAAGGGTCAAGCTCATTCTGAGAAAGGAAAATATACTAAATTAAGATGTATAAGATATTAACCAGCTCAGGTTAATTGTGCTTTCATTTTTTTAAGAATTTATCAATGCTGTAAAATAAATCTCATTATGTTTTTGCAGTTATTAAAAGAAAATGGGACACTGCATAATAGTGACAGTCATTATCATTAGATCTGAAAACAAGAATAGAAGAGTAATCCTTTCTTGTTGGAAATAAACCCAAGTGGTTGTATTTAACACTATTTCTATAAACTCCCTGCTATTTCTTCATCTTCTTTTCCTGTTACTATTTTATCAGGAGATTTTTGTCACTCTTGCTTACAATGTTATCAAGAACCCATCTATTTATGTGTTGAAATGCTGTTCCTGTGTGTTTTCCTATCCAGGCCTTGTAACATCCTTTTGTAACTGTGGGTTGGAGACAATCTCGCTTCCTTATGTGAAGTAGACTGTGCTGATAATTGAAAGCACAGGAGAAGATAGATACTGGCCAAGTTAAGCTAAACTGATGGGGCAGGGGAAAAAGCAGACAGTAATAATAAAATAAGCAGCTGAACTTGAGTCCAGGTGTGCCCAGATGGGCAGGAGGGCAGTGGCCCCTGGGCTGTTCCAGCCACTCTGTGTGGCTGTTCCTGTGTGCCCTGTGTGCCATCCCTGTGCTGGCACTGCTGAGGCACCTCCAGCCCTGGGGGCAGCTCTGGGACCCTCAGACAGCAGAGACCCTGAGG
>JAWWLT010000092.1:69038810-69054407 GCA_035040995.1 Premnoplex brunnescens
TTTTTCTTTTCAATTTGCCAAAATCTCCCAACTTTTGCATTCTCTCTGTGTGCGATGAGGGCGGTTGTGTGAGCTGCTCAGAGAACAATTATCCTTGCTGAGACCTGAGGAGGCAATTCATCATGTCAGACTAACAATGGCTGTAGATAGCACAAGGAAGACTACATAACTAAGCATTGAAAACTAAGCACAGAGCACACTGAATTTCCCTGGTGAATATAGAATTTGGGGTTGCTATCTCACATTTTTTGCTGAATACCAGTGGACTTATTTTGAGGCTAACTGATGCATCACTTAGGCTTTATTTCCATCTGCCAGCAAAACAGAGGATTTATAGTTTTTTTACAGAGCCCACCAAGCAATACTATGAATAGTATCAAATAGTTTTTTGCTAAATCCTGCTTGCCTTGGGGGTATGTGTAATTATCTCTTCTGATATATTGCATATTGAATTGTATTTATTTTTATTGTGGCGTGCAATAGTATGTTCCTGATCCATTTATTGTCGTCTTGCAGATAGATGGCAATTTAATATAAATTTGTTATTTATTCCAGAGGAAGACTGTAGTCTTCTTTGAGTGTTTGGATCTGGGTAAATAAACTTCATTTACAGCTCGTGTAGTGATGGGCTTTCTCCTCATTTCAGACCTCGAATACAACAGGAACATTCACATCAGGACTGTGCCTACTCCTGCATATTTCCAGGCCCCAAATTCGGAGTCACTGAACTTGAGGATGGGGAGGGGAGTATTATGTGTAAACTGAGAGAATTTCTTATAGGACTGCATAGAACATAGGTTTTAATTAATTTAGTACTTCTGAGACCACTGGAAAGAGAGTGAGACAAACCTTAAAAGAGATTTCCTTTTTAAAATGCAGCTAGTATACACATACTTACATATATACATACTTAAGAACATGCATATATATATGAAGGGGAGTGTGTGTACACTTTAGTCTTCTTTTAGCAACGGTTTGAAAATTTTGTGGATGAGGGTTTGAAGATGTTTTGGACCAGATTTTGTAGGTCTAAATTCTCCTTTATCAGTAAGAAGAGAGGATAATGAATTTAAATTAGAAATATTAAAAGATAAATTGTTGTGAGATAAAATTCACTTCATTTTAATATGAAAAGTATTTTGATTTTTTTTTTTTTTTAAAAAAGGAATAAAAGAAATCTGTCATTTTTTGGATGTTAATTTGAGATTAGACCTTTGAAGTAATGCTATTAGCTCACAGTAGTCTTATTTCAGATGTCCTCATAAACTACTGGTAGAATCAAGTCTTTTATGTATGTCTTTTTTTTCAGGTAAAATTATATTTTTACTTTGTTCACAGGAAGAAGACAGCAAAAGGCACAATAAATTTTTCAAAATCTTATTCTGAAAAAAAAATTAAGAGGCAGATTTTGAACATTTTTTTTTTCTCAAAAGAAAACTGTATAAATACAGCTAGAAAAAAAGCCATTCTCAAAACACATATTACAATGGCCCACAGAAGTTCAGTAGAAGAAACCTATAATACAACGTGGCTTTATGATTGAAAAAGTAATACCTGTGCACACAGTGGGATCTGCATATGAATAGCTCTGCCAGGGCAGCATCCTCAGAAAAATGTAATGACAGGAGAGAGAATTTCTCTAACCATGTGCACCAGTAACTCACCTGTGTGAATCATTCTCCAAGGGATGGGTTGTAACACAGATTTTTCTGGCCATGAAAAAGAGAGGAGACATGTCATAGCACTCTCATACTCCTCTTTAGGGTATGAAGTAGAAAGGTGAGGTCTTGGCTCTGTCTGCCCTCCCTGCTGCCTCATGCAGGCGCTGACCACACTGTCTGGAAGCTACCACACCACAGAGCGAAAAAGGAAGAGTGATGCACCGAGAGGGACCTCCAGAGGTCCCAGAGCAGAGCCTTGTACTGGCACCTTGTTTTAAGACTGCACCTAGCACTGACAACAAGCCCCACCACTCTGGATCTTCTCATTGTCAGCACATGCAGAGCTTGCCATTCCAAGACATGATTGTGCTGTGACAGCCTCCCTTTTGTCTCCATTAAAGTGGGCATATCAAAACTCTGCATCTACCCAAAGCCTGACCTGTAGATTCACGCAGTTAAAAGCTCCTTTGTTTCTTGCCGAACAGAGAGTCTTTTGTGCTGACTGGCCAGGAATCATTTGCCTGGAATTCATGTGAATTTTCATCTTTTGCGAGACTTATTTTTTGTTCAGTTGTATGGTGGGTTTGAGAGATTGGACTACGAGTCTTCAAGAAATAGACCCAGTGAGATACTAGAGTCCTTAAACTTTTGAAATTTAAAAAGCATGTGAAAAGTTAAATTAAAATTAACACAATAAGTGATGTATGCCTTATCAAATTTAACAACTGTGTTGAACAAAGGACAGTTGTGATACTATTTCTTGTCAAGATGTTACAAACTGTTTGAGGCTGGACTAGTTACAGGACTAATCAAGAATTATGCTTTGTGGGGAACTGCAAGCTTCACAGACCTGTATATTTTGATGGGCAGCTCCTGCTTTCCACACCGTCATGGGGTTGCTCATAGGCCAAGAAGATCACCCTAATTTTTGATAAAAGTATTTCTGGCCAAATAAATGGTTCACCTTTTTATGCAGAAGGTTTGGGTTCAGAACTGGAAAACCAGTAGATAGCCTCAACCACAGGTTAGGGTATAGGGAATCACATAATATCAGGGCGTGCTGTGAAGTGATAGTGTTCACTCTGTGAAGCAGCAGCTCTGAAATGTGACAAACGTGTGATTTAGGATGTTGTTTTCAGTAAAAGAGAGGGGAAGGAAGTGGCAAAATGCACACAACATGATATCAAGCTGGATGGATATTTTAATAAAATTATATTTTTGAAATAAAATAAACTACATGGCTGCAATACTTCAACACCTCTCTCCAGTCTGTGACTTCTGAAATTGCCAGCATATTGTTCTGTGATGTTTACATTCAGCTGTGACCCAGAAAATGCAGCTTCAGTCTTTCTTTTCTGTTTTTATACCCCCCAGTTTAGAGGAGTTAATGGTCTTTTTAATACTGCTCTGAACTGAGGTGCATCTGAGGCACTGGAAAAAGGTTGCCTAGAGAAGCTGTAGATGCCTAATCCCTGAAAGGGTTCAAGGATGAGTTGGATGGAGCTTGGAACAGCCTGGTCTACTGGAAGGTGACCTTGCCCAAGGCAGGGGGCTGGAACTGGATGATTTTTAAGGTCCCTTCCAACCCAAAACATTCTGTGATTTTATGAATCACACCTTTGAAATTCACAAGGCTGGGCTAGATTTTAAGTTTCCCCCAACAGATGGCAATTTCGGAAAGTCAAGATGATACCCAAATAGAATATTAAAGAAAGAATTGAAACACTTGTTTCTCAATTTATGCTTCAAAGTCCTGGTTATAGTCTTGTCCTTATCAATATCCCATATAGTAATAAAGGCTGGACTTTTTTGATGCATAAGATAATTTATTGCTGTTTAGAATTTCTTGGCTTCAGAGAGAAATCCTCCTCCCTTTCTTTCGCTTCCCAGCCCAGGGAGTTACAGGAATCCCTCCCACAGTCATTTGCAGGCATAATGAATTTTATGACTTGGGAGACTGAGGATTTGCTGCTAGATTGTTAGAATATTATAGTTTACCAAGATGCTTTGGAGAAGTTTGTGATTTGGGGAATATTTTAGCAGCATTTCCACTTCAGTGAAGATAGCTCCAATTTTAGTATAAAGACATAAAACTCACTCAAAAAATTGGCTTTCTATCCTACATTATCATGTATATCTAGGCTGGATATTAGGAAAAAGTTTCTCATTCAGGGGATGGACGTATACTGGAACAGGCTTCCCAGGGAGGTGGTCATGGCCCCAAGCCTGACAGAGTTCCAGTAGAGTTTTGACAGTGCTTTCAGGAATGTGGTGGAATTGTTGAGGTGTCCTGGGCAGAACCAGGAACTGAACCCGACGATCCTTGTGGGTCCCTTCCAACTCAGGATATTCCATGATTCTGTGGTCTGGGTCACAACTCAACCAGCTTCCAGCTTCAGAAGCTGACTTGAAACACATAGAACTTATAAGAGGTTTTGAGCTGTTCTAGATGAGCACTTCACTTAGCAACAGGACATTCAAGGCTGTAGCACTGAGTGCAGTTGCCTCCTGATCGTGTTTTATTCACTTTGAAGTCCTTCAGGCAAGGAACATTGTTGCACATTTAGCAGTCCAGGAGTGACAGTCCATGTGAACAGTGCTTGTCCCTGACCTATTCCTGGCACTCCTGTGTGCCATCTCTACCCGCTTGTTCTGAATAATGAAAATTAATGCAGCAAGTGATATTCACTCACAATTGATGTATGGAACAAATGGACAAGCAAATCCTGATTATTCCTGTTTAACAGCTGAGCAAATTGGAGCAGCAAGAGGTTCAGGAGCTAATTTGAAGTTCCAGAGGTAGTGGCAGAGAATAGAGAAATGTCAGACTCACAGACCCAAGTCTTGCAGACCATCCTCAGCAGTGTAGGAGTCACATTTAATTGATGAGCAGGTGTAGGATGAAGCAGAGTTTGCCATCAATTACAGAGGAACATTACTGTGCCTAACTTTGCCAGGACCCTGAATGAACCAAAGGTCTGGTAGGGCCAAAAGGGCCCCAGTCAATTCTGCTAACTGAGTAATTCTTAGACAGGGTTGAATTCTTCTAAACTGTATTTATGCTAAAATTCATGGCATCTGATGACCTCAATTAAAACCTTTCAGAGGAAACCAGGAGTGCCAGCAAGGTCCTGCAAGATGAATGTCTACGGCTTCCTCCTGCTAACTGCTGATAGAGACTTGAGGATTTTAAATATTTTAAAGTGATGCTGCTGGTGTTCTTTATCGAAGGTGTCATGATGCCAGTAGTGATAATGTCTCACTGAATGAACAGCTTTCTTTCTCTGGTCCCTTTCCTATAGCACATAATAGACATCATTAGCATACAGATAAATCCCCTTTATGGTACATTTGGGGGCGGAGAAGAATAAAGTTGTGTTTTCCTAAAGCTCCCAAGATTATTTCTATTATGATTATGGACCAAGGCACAAAATTTTGTAACTTTACTGGCCTTTATTGGATAAGACAGTAAATATCAAGAAGGAAAGCATTTCTTAAAAATGAATGCAGCTTGCCAAAGAAGATGAAAGCTTGTCTGCCATTAACTTTAAGATACATATAACATAACCTGCATGGTACAGAGAACTGTACAGGATAAAATCAAGTTGAAAGCATAAGCACCAAACCTCACACGTAATTCTCATGCAACTGAATATATGTACATACATTTATTCAGTTGCTGGAAAATAAAAGTATTTTTGATACTTAGTGTTTCTGAATATCATCTCAAAAAGATAAAGGCAACCATCTGTTGTTCTTCTGGTGACTTAGCAATTTAAGCTTAAACTTTTTTAATTAATAAATATTTAGTCTCTGCTAAGGAGTCTAGAAATTTCTTTTTTTAATAAAAAAGTTGAATAGGTGAAATGATTGTAGAAGTGCTTATTTCATTTGCTCAGAATTCAAGTCAGGACTTGTTGAAGATTTCAAAAATATTGTCACTATTTTAATTGTAAAGCATGATATTTGAGAATATCTTGATTTTCTTGGGATAAACAACAGCCTGGTAAATATCCACCAATGTTCTCAACCATGATGGAATTAAAAATATGATTCTGGGCAGAACATTTTTAATTGCATGTCTGTTATAACATTTAGAACTTGAAAATTATTTGTCTAATTAGAATGCAGTTTAGGCATATTTTTAACTTCATTGACCCACAACATAAATATATTCTGGTTGAACAGAGGGTTTGCTCAAACAACCTTAAATCCCCACAATCACAAGTGTGCAGGCACCACAGTCTCAAACTGTTCATTTAATGTTAATCACAGCCGCTGTAACATGGAGCCAACTGGCTCTAAGGGACATGACCTTATCACAGTGGACAGATGGCAAAAAAAATTTCAAGCCATGTTAAACCTTTTTCTTTAACACTTTTTTTGTTCTTAACATATTTATTGCTGACACCATATATCAGTGTTATAGCTTCTGTTCAGGTGAATACGATCAGTTGGCAGTAATGGGTTCAGCTCTGGGAATCTTTCAGGCATTGCTTTTTGAGCTGTTTCTTAAATTCACTGTCTGGAAGAAACAAGGGAAAAAAGACAAGAAAGGGAGGGAGAGAGGCTGTTGGAAACACTTCAGCTTGTCTTAATTCTCATGCAGAGAGGAGAATAAATTAATGCAGACACCATGTTTTCCTGGCTTAGATATTTCATTTTCCTGTGACTAGAAAGATCAGTGGCAGTGCAGGATGTGAGGAAGGGAGAGGGGGAGGCAGAAAACACAACAGTAAAAATACATTTGAAAATGTTAAACTGGGCTCTAACAGTGTCTTAAATGTCTTCTGCATTTGTAAGAGAGCAATGTTTCCCTGCATTAAGGCTGAGTCTCCGTTGTTCCACTGATGTGTGTCATCCTGGTGAAAGAACCAAATGGAGTCTGAAGACACAGTAGGAAACATGCATTAATAAATGCAGTTGCAATTGGATCGTGTGACTTTATGGATGCTCTCTGTAACTGTGCAAGCTACAGATGTATTTTATATGTGGCAAATCTTCCATTCCCTTTCTTTTTCCATGTTTTTCCTCTGCTCTCAAAGATATATTGACACCTTTCTCATTACATTTCTGGGATGAAGAATTATTTCTTCCTAGCTCAAATTCAGCAAATCCAGAAGGGGATTTTTAGATGCAATAGCACTTTCCTCTTCCATAGGCAGATATCCACATAATATAGCAAAATATCCTTTTAAAAGGATTTTGTAATTTCTGTATGTCAAAAAGAAGCTCAGCTGCAGCTACTCTTGTTTTCCTATTTGGTAGATGTCTTCGCTGAGGTGATCTGGTATAAATTTGGCATATATTCTGCATGAGAAATATGAATATCAGTAGGAAAAATGAGACCATCCACCCAGAAAGTTGTAACTCAAATGTCCAAAGAGCAGATTTACTGGGATAGGATGGAAGGAGGTGCAAGAATTGCCTGTCTCAGCAGGGAGGAGCACTCATCCCCGAGCAGCAGCATCCTTGTAAACTTGTGCAGTTGCAGATGCATCAAACTGCAAGTGCACAGCATGTGTTCTGGTCTGAGAGGCTCCCAGTAATTAAGCTGTACATTCAATTAAACCTAATGGCGCAATAACTTTTTAAAATACAAAAGGCCCATACACTCAGGAAGTAAAAAAAATCCTCAGGCTCCCTTTACTGGCCGATCAACCTAGAATAAATGTTCATTACTGGGGGCCCAGATCTTTATATATAGCTACAAAGCAGCATTTCCATTAGCTTTAGCAGTGCAAAGCTGGTTTCTGCTGGTTGTGGATTAGAGCACGAAAACTTTAGATAGTGCTCCTGTGCCACTTTGAGAGGAGACAGAGGGCAGTTGTTCTTGGTCATGTTTTGGGAGTCAGGAACCAACTTTTAATCTTAGTTCTAAGACTTTTTAATTTGCTTAAGGCTTTTCAAATATAGACAGAGAAAAAGTTAAAAAATTAGTCAAAATTAATCCAGTATGCTCTATATTGAAAGAACATCCATCCTTCTCTCTCACTAAGGGATCCTGAAGAATTTGTCAGGATGATTCTCTAAAATCAGTGAGATTTTCTCTCTTTAGTCCTCTAAGAATGAAAATAATTTACAGCATGGCAAACTACAGAGAGAACAAAGCAGCTGTTTCAAACTAAAAATGTAATAATTGGTAGATGCACCTACTGAATATATTAGCTGCAAAGTAAAGTTCACCTAAAGAATGCATATCAGTTTAAGAGTCAAATCACAGTCAAAGTGAGATACGAGGTCTCTTTATCCTTCTGGAAAGAAAATCCATCACCTTCCTTCTCTACCCCAAATCCTGGGTTTATATAACTGTAGGATGGTTTAGGTTGGAGGGGACTTTAAAGATCACCTAGTTCCAAACTCCCTGCAGTTGATGAGTTGATTAGCTTTCCAGGTCATCACAAAGTGACCCATTCACCCATGATACCTCTGGTGATGTAGGGATACCAATACAGATATTTTGATTTTTTGTTGTTCTTTCAATCTCGACCCTATTTTTTTTTTTTTTTTTTTTTTTTTTTTTCCTGTGTCTCCTGTGCAGGCTTAGAAGGCAAATTGTAAGAAACAGAGCCTGTTTTTTTTATTGTACTAGGAAAGTTTTCCCAGGAAGCTTGAGCCTATATTTGAATAATAATGATTACTGCTCCTGTCTCTTTGTTCATTTTCATCAGACTTTTAGGTATGGAAAGTAGGGATCATTCATCATCCCCAATAAAACACTTCAAGGGAATGAGAATAACACTCAGACAGACAGGAGATCTTTGCAGAGCAGTTTCCTTTCAGATGAGGAATCAGTGAACCTGGTGTGTGTGGGACCAGGGTAGATCGAAGGAGAAGGAGGCTGCTTCTCACAGCAGGCTTTTGGGATGTGGTGTGGCAGTTATTAGCCAGAAAACACAGCTGGATGCAAAGTGGTGGAGCAGGCTGGAGAACTGCGGTGCTGCTGAATGAAAACTGAAGCAAAAGGTGCTGTTGAGTGAACTGGAAAGATGAAATGTGTACTTGGCTGGAATCGATAATAAAGCATGCTGCATTCTGTTTGACAGCAGACACCAAGAGCTTATCAAAACCAACATATTCTGATGTAGTGGAGGGCAATGCAGTAACTGTGTGATTGCCGAACAGAGTATGTAAAACTGTGTAAAACTCTTATTGCACTTAAATCAGCAGGAGACAGACATCCTCCTTGCTTTGTGGGAAGAAAGGAGACTGACGGAATCATTCTGCCTCTCGTGGAGTAAAGCACAGGGCAAATGGGAATTTCAGAGAAAAGATTTTTTTTTCTTTTTGAAGAGATTTTGACAGCTAAGTGCAAATTCTTCTGAAAAGTGTCAACTGCCCAAATAGTGGGTTTTTTTAAAAGAAACAAAACAAACAAACAAACAAACAAACAAAGACTACAGAAATTATAGAATGAAACTTTTATATTACCTTACCAAAAAAAAAAAAAAAAAAAACAAAAAAAAAAAACAACAAAAAAACCCCAAGAAATATTTTAAATTTATTTCCAATCCATACATTATTTTCAACATGTGTAGCTGCAGTCAGTATTTCATGGGTGAAACTCTAAGTGGCTCAAAAATTTCCTAGCCTCTTTTAAATCATAAGAATCATCCATGGTAATTTAAAAGTCCTAAACACAAGCACAGTCAGTCACAGCTTCTGTATCCACAAGTCATCCACAGCTTCTATACCTTGTCAAAGACCATTGTTAATATTAGAAAACAGTTATGATTCTCTCAACTTTGATTTCATAGGTGGAAATACAAAATACAGAGAGAAAATTTCATTTTTTCTTTTCTGAAACTCTTTCTTAACCAGAAGTACAAAATAAATTTGGTTTTAGTTAGCAAAAACTAATAACCATTATATCCATTATTCCTGAAAAATATTCAAGGATCAAACATAAGAGCAGCCTGACTGGTGGATTTGGTACAAATTAACCTGATTTGACTCCAGCCCCCAAGAGAGATCTAAACCAAAGTTGAATATTACCATATACTTGTGGTATTTTATGAATATGTTCAGAGGGAGCTGGGGCTGTTCAGCCTGGAGAAAAGAAGGTTCTAGGGAGAACTTAGAGCCACTTCCAGAGAAGAGAGGGAGAAGGACTTTGGACAAGGGCCTGGAGGGACAGGACAAGGGGGAATGGCTTCCCAGTGCCAGAGGGCAGGGTTAGACAGAATATTAGGAAGGAATTCTTGGCTGTGAGGATGGACAGGCCCTGGCACACGTTGTCCAGAGAATATGTGGCTGCCCCATCCCTGGAAGTGTTCAGGGTCAAGTTGTACAAGGCTTGGAGCAACCTGGGATAGTGGAAGGTGTCCCTGCCACAACAGGGACATGTCCCTCCATGGCAGGAGGTTTGGAACTAGGTGGCCCTTAAGGTCCCTCCCAATATAAACCATTCCATGATTTTGTGTATAAGTTGCATAAATGAATACTCACAATTTTTTCACTCAATCTGCTGCACCAGGAGCTCCTTACAGAATGCACTGACCCTCCAATACAGAACAGCACTAATTGTAAAGTGGTGATTGTCTGTGATTTCATGACATGATTAATGGGCCTGTTTTTCCACTGGGTGATTATTGATTGGAACTGGGTCTGGTAATTTTTTATGGATTTAGTACTCCAACTGCTCAAACTTTGTCTAAGATACATATGAGATATAGAAAAACTTTTGGCACATCAAAGTCAACGCCTCAAAGTTCAGCTCACATGCAAGAAATGACAGGGCTGATACTGAGCACAGCAGAACATTTGTTGCAATAGAGTGGCATGCAAGAACTGCCGGCTGCTGAATGCTTCCAAAAGATAAGAAAGATTCTTCAAATCCTTCAAACCTGCTATGCAGTTACTGGAGATTTACAGGATATGTTTTTCATCTTTTGCAAAACAAGGTTTTGCAGTAGAGATGAAATTGGATTGGACCAGCAGCTGGCTCCATCAGGAACACAAGCTGAATTAAAAAAAAAAGGAGAAAGAAAAATTCATTCTCCATACGCTAAGCCAGATGGTTGGCAATCCAGATGCATGTCAGAGTAGAAATATATATAGCTGATTTGTCCATGCATTTTTTGATTTATTAAGTAAAATTGCCAGTAGAATAAAGACAAGAAATGGTGATATGAAACTACAAATTCTATAAATACTGGAAAAAAAAGGAGCATATCAGAGCAGATCGTTCACTTGTACTGGCATCACACACAGCCCAGAGGAAGAGATGTTGTAAATTGTCAAGAAAACTGTGTTAAAAAATGAATATGCAGCTGACTTTTTTAAAAATATCATATCAATGCCTCAAGAAGACAAAGAAATCATGCCAGTGAGATTTCTACAGGAAGAAAGAAGCAGAAAAAGAAGTGGTAAAGAGATAAAACATGCTGCAGATGTTGCAAACAGTGAACTGGGTAGAAAGAGACGAGAGAAGGGCAACAGAAAATTGAAAGGAATAAAAAATGTAGATGTAGAGGAGAGAAACATTAAGAAAGCATTGTGTTCTGTGTGTCATTAAAAGTTTGATCAGCTCTTGAGAAACAAGTTCGTTTTGATGCAGGCCATGCCACTGCTTGTATAATGGGTAAAAGAAACAAGAAAAAAAAAAAATAGATGTTCAATCAGTAACAGCTGTATAAAGGGTACTGCATTTGAGGTGATGGCAAATAGAGATAGGAAATGTCTGAGCTGTAAAAAGGAGGACGTTTACAGAGAGAACAAGCAGCTGCATTTTGCTAGTCAAAAGAGACTGGTTCAAGGCCCAAGGGAGGCATTTCAGGCTGGACACTGATAGAAGAAATCTTGTTTCCTAGCAAGAGAAAAACACCAAACAGTAGAAAAGGTGAGGTGTAGAGTTCTATGAAGGGTTTGATACAACAAACAGCAGGAACAACTGAGTACAGGAGACGAGGACATGACAATGATGTTGATCGCATCATGGAAAAAACAAATCTGTGTAGCCCTGCCCTTCCACAATGATCCAGAGACAGCACGAAGGGGAGAAGAAAACCAGTCTTATAACAGTGACTGTCTCCCACAGGAGTGAGCCTAGCAAGAAAAAGAATGGTGTGACTAGTTTCTGTGATACTTCCTAGCAGGTGGAAACAGTTTTGAAAAAGAAACAACAAAACAAAAAGGTGCCTAAAAGAAATTGTCATAGCCAACTGCTCCTCAGCTCTCTCCAGCTGATATATAGCAATTTGATTTGGACTCTGGTAAAGAACCCAGCAGCATTAATCTGATTCTGACAGCCTCTCCCTTTAAGTGTGGAAGCAAATGACACATTCTAGTAGATAATAGCAGTATTTTCCCCCATCTATTATATGTAGCTCCATGACTATCCTGATAAAGCTATTCCCTGCACTTAACATTGCACTAACTCAGCCTTCCCAACAAAAGATCATCATGCTTAAGTGCCTTATTTGTAATAATAACAGCAAAAATCCAATACAAGATATGTATTTGCAAATAAAATGTTCCAGCTCAACAGTTATACTCAGCATAAGGACAAATTCTCGCCACATGAAATAAAGCAGGTGGGTCAAAGTCACAGGTGCGGTAGTAAACTCTCTTATTCTGTGGCCTTTTCCCACTGAAACAAAATCAACATATCATTTAGCATACCATTGTTTATACCACTTGTTTACATCTACACTCAGTGTTAACAGTTTTTCACATATTTTTAACTTGTTAATTTTTCTCTTTTGTTTCAATATTTCTACTTCTTCCCTTCACTCCCTCTTCCATCAAAATGAATTACATACTTATGCCATAATTTGTCTGATTGGCAGAAAAGAAGGAAGTTGCAAAGAAGCAGAATTACTTATTGTCAAACAGGTTCCACAATAATTAGAAGTTGATTTGTGAGTAAAGGACCTTTAGGAAGTAGTTTGTTGTTTATATAATTTGTCTCCTTTGCCACTTTTCTGGCAGTAACCCTGAACCCTGCCACTTTTTCCAGTGATTCCCAGCTTCCCATTTTCCTCAGTATTCCTAAACTTATTTGTGAGTGCCATCAGGTTCGTCTTGTGATCTTATGCATATCTCTTCCCCAGACTACCCTTTGGCTCTGTAAAATACTCTTTGTACATAAGTAATTTATCTTACCAATGTCTTAACTCATCCCTTAACTTCTCAGTCCAAACATTTTTCAGTTTATACTTGGGAAAGATTTGGAATATTCTACTGGCAAACAGCAAATATGTATATGTTGATTTTTAATCTGCTATTAACATACAATTTTAAATCAATAAAAGTTGAGGGGTTTCTACATTTTCTTAAGTAATAGCATTTAACATTTCCTTCCTTCACCCAGATGTACAGGAACCTGATGTCTTTTGGAATGAAGTATTTCTTTCCACTTTCATTGAATCTGACAAGAACATTAAAAGATATTAGGAGAAGTTAAATTTACTGACAATTGAGATGGGCAGAATGAGATCATATCGTCGGGAAATCCTTTTCCTTTTGGAAACCAGACTGAAATCTGTTACTTCAGAAATGCAAGGCCTGGTTCTTCTGGGCAGCTGAGGAATTCTTCCAGAGATGAAGCACATGGACACGATAGCACAGTGCTGGTGAAAGACTGGGAGGAGTGTCTGATACACCAAATGATTACATTTCCCTTTGGAGGGGCCTTGACAAGATGGAAAAATGCACCTATGGGAGTGTTATGATGTTCATCAAAAGCAACTGTCAAGTCCTGTACCTGGGACTTATTTTTCTCTGCAGTAAAGGACTTCAGGCTTCTTCAGGGTTCTGCTCAGCACCAAGCTGAACAGGAACCAACAATTTCCTATCTACGGACTTGCCATAAAAAAAGGTAGGAATAAGAGTCCTCCTCAGTGAGTGTATTCATTAAAATGAACTAGAATATATGCTTTATGTCCACAGTTTTTCTGATATACCTACTGTATTTCTAAAGAATTCTGATCCTAGAGAGAAAAATAATAAGGCAATCATTTTAGTTTTCAGTAAAATTTTCCCTTCCATGGCACATTTGTGCTCTCAAAAGTCTTAAAAAAGCAATTTGAGGATTGGATTTTTTCTCACGCTGCCTTGCACACATAGGAAAAGCTCAACATAATGAATATTTGCTGAGACACTTCATTAACCTTCTTGAAACCATCTTAAAACTCAGCCTGATGTAGAGAACTGAAATTTCCACAGCTGTGTGCTGAGCTGACTGCTTTAATTTTCTTGAACACTCCTAAGTAACCCCTACCAGTCTTGCTCAATGTGTGACATTTAAGATTTTGAGGTGGATTACCCTCTCTTTCTCCACATTTTAAGTAATGGTATTTACAATAATCTTCTTCATAATAAACACAATAATAGATTTTATGTAACTCTATCATGTATAATTTTAAGTGCACTATTTGAAGCCAGTCCCATTAACTTCCAAGAAGGTTACAGTCAAAAAATGCAAATATTGGTGTGAATGAGCCCCTCTGGTTGCTCTCTCTACTCCGCTGTTCTTCCCTAGTCCTGTTTCTCTTTTCATATTAGGGGTACACGGTTCTTTCATCTTCCTCTGTGCCTAGTAAGGGCATATTTGCTGCACAGGTTTTTTTCTGGCACTTTTTTTCTCCTTTGTTGACTTCTAGGGGTTCCTGCAATTGTCAGAGACTCAATTTAAGCAGTTCTGTCACAGAATCACAGAATGGCTTGGGTTGGAAGGGACCTTAAAGATCATGTAATTTCAAATCCTTCCCTGGCTGTCTTCATGCAAGGCTTTTGTGCAGTACCTATAGGCACAAGAGTTCTTGGCACCCTCTTTTATTAAGAAGTGTATGTATACTGCCCCTCCTTAAAAAATATTTTTTCTTTCATTCTATAAAGAGAGGTGGTTATAAATCATTGCTGGAAAGGCACAAAATAAAAGTAGAAGGATCAGAAACATGACCACAACTTTGGCTTTCTCTGTTTCTCTGTGGAATTCTTCAGTTTGAGGAAGATATAATGAAAATAAATCAGAATTCCATGATCTGGTAAATTCTTTAGGTAATTTTTACCATATATGAAGAGCTTTGATACAGATTCTCACCTTGCTAAGAAAAGTTGTGGCTCCTTTGTCACTTCAGGGAGAAAAAACAGGATAATGAACCCCTGAGAAAGTCGAAGGGAGGGAAGGAACATTCCCTCAGGGTAAGTGAGTGAAATTACAAGTGCAGACACCATAAATTTTAGCACCTGCTGTTTTATAGCTCTTGGTGATTGTTTTTTTGTTTCCATCATAGGTCTCATTATAAGCAAATTCTCCTTGCTGTTCCCTTTAGGAGGTAAGTACCACCTATCAGCTTCATGGTGAGAAGACTTTAAGTCATTCCAGTGAGACCTGGGATGAGAACGCAGCTGGCTGGTAAAACAGGGCTGCTGCTCTACAGCTTTAGGGTTGCTGCTCAACAGTTTTACTACTTTTGGCTGGCTTGATGCGAATTGGTTGCTTCAGTAGGCCACAAGAAATGGGGACTTATATTATTAGTGTCTTATGAACATGCTTAGATAGTAAAGTCTGAAACCTGAAATTTGTTTGGATGTTTGTTTATTTTTAGGGAGATTTTGTTGTGGTTTTTTTGTTTTTTTTTATTTGTTTTTTGCTTTCTTTGGAAATAAGATTTTATCCAAGTTTCCTTCTAAATTTAGGAAGTAGAGGAAAAGGAGGTGAAAGAAAAAAAAATAAAAGACAATAAATGATGTCACACTGGTCTATCCAATAGCTTTGTAAGACCTCTCCTTACAGAGCATGGGTCCTTCTGACAGGTTTTGACCTTTGTGATGTTGTAGCACTAAGAACAATGGCTGGACATTGTATTATCACCATATTTTAAGTCTAAAGGCCATGAAGTTTACCAGCAAATTCTTAAAAAAAAAAAAAAAAAAAAAAAAAAAAAAACCCCAAAAAAACAACACAAACAAAAGAAAAAAAACCAAAAAA
>JAWWLT010000092.1:69058610-69078891 GCA_035040995.1 Premnoplex brunnescens
TTATGAGTCAGACTACCTTATCAAATAATAATTTCCATTATTTTGCCCATTTAGAGAAGTGAGGAAAGTAACAGTAGATTAATCAATGTATTTGCTTGAGCATGTTCTTCCCCACAGACTGTACCATCAGAAGATATGGGAAGACAGGAACTAAGAAAACCACAATTTCCATAATGCAATGAAAAATTTTAATAAATTTGACACCTTCAGTCTTCAACTAGTTTATTTGGTGCTTATTTACAATGAAACAAGTTCATTTAGCAAAATTATGTTTTTCATAATGGATATTTGAAATACAAAATAATCTTCATTAATTAAAAGACAATTTTTCATGGAAAAACGTAGTGATAAGTATTTTCTTTTTACAGAACCTAAAGTGAATGCTTACTACTTTACAGCAAACATTGATCCACTTAAGCATATAGATGTGGTGGATTATTCTGCTTATTTCATTTTAGGCAACAGACAAGAAAAGCAAAATTGAAAGCACATTTATTACAGCATGCATTAACCACAGACATATCAAAAATCAGCCACTCCTACTTTAACATATTCGTACAGAATGACAAGTGAAAAGATGAGAATTTTTCTAATCTATTTAGAAAAAAGTCAGCTAGACTTGCTGTTCCCTGATGAGTGAACATAATTTCCCTGTGTTTAAGACTGAATACTTTTTATACTTTTTATGCATTAACACAGGCCCATTTACACGGTTTTGAACAGATGTCAGACTTAAAAATAACACACATGGCCAAAGGTTGATTTTTCCATTGAGTGATGTTTCCTTTTCCAGTGGGGGTTAAAAACAAAGCATGGAAAAGACAAAAAGAGAAAACAGGGGAAAGTCTATCCTTTAGTGCTTGGTCATGAAGGCTGAGCTGGGAGAACAGAGCCTTTCGAGGAGGTTTTGCTGCAGGGTTTTGGGTGGCTCTGGGATGCACACACAAGGACTGGCATTTGGTTTCACCCTTAATGGTGCCATCTCCTCGGCACTGACTGAGAGGTATTAAATATTCATGAGTTTCTTAAAGGCTTTTGGGAAGAAAGTGTTAGAAAGGAGCATTAACATGCTGATCCTTTTTACTAGCCTCTGTCATCTAGGGGATATTAAATAATTAACTCCATCTAAGCCATTTTTTGCACAGAAGGAGGTTGAGATTAGCAGCCCCTCCATGCTGGGAGGTGCCACCTTTTCCACTGCTGATGTTTTCAGGCTAAAGAAAACAAAAACAGAATAAAGGGGACAGGTTGAGTCCCAATAAAAAAAGACACTAAAGCACAATTTGTTCTATGTTGTAGCCCCTGTGTTGGATTAGGAGCATCTTTTTATGGCTCCAGATGTAAATGTAGCCTCATAAAAACCTCCCCGTACACAATACGTTCTCAGATCTCTGCCTATGAAAAGGCCCATGCAAAAATTAAAGGGGTAGAAATGATTCAGTTTGCTTCTGAAAACATGGATTCTCAAAGGGCTGTCCTCCCAATTCCTGCCTTCTGACACCCCACGTTATAGTTTTCTTCTTTGTGATGAGCCTTGTAGAGTTGAGGCAGATGGTTCTCGGTGTCTGAACATCCCTGAAACTGCATCTTCAGGAAATTACTTCACCTTGGGGCATGTGGATCAACAGGACAAGGATAATTTTAGCTGAGTCAAAATGGGGAAAAGCATGTATATCTAAGTCATGGAAACACATTTTGGGGAGGTTTAATCATACACAGTCACAGATATACATGAAAAAGTCAGAACTACAGACTGTAAACCACCAGGAACATTTAGGGATTGTATTTCATGGTTTGAAATTTTAGTCCTGAATGAAATTGAGCTAAAAAATGTAAAAGATTGCCTTAGAATAACTTATAAACCTTATTTCACATGGAGTTCTGGTTTAGTTTCTATCTTTAATTAGTATTTAACTGTTTGGACAAACTGGGAATGTTCCATGTAGGAGAATTAGAAACCTCCTTCTGTTGTAGATTATATTTAGGAATTGAAACAACAAATCAGAAGGTTTAAGGCTTTGATCTGTAAAATGAAGACAAGAAATGTAAAATAGCTCTCCCACATGGCAGGTGATGGTCGGGTTATTAGCTGTTATTGATAGATTCAGGTCTCTAACCCTCATTTCTTATAGCAAATTTGACAGTTCTTGTAACAATCCTGAGACAGACTGGAGGCAGGGGGGAAATCATTGGATCAGAATTGGTTTCCTCATGACTCTTCCAAATGTTTTTTGGTACTTCAGCTGCAGAACAGAAAGCATTTCAAGCCTATTAACACATTTTTCCCCTCAAATATATTTTTAATACTTGCTTTACTTGTATCCAGCTCATTAATTTCCACTTACTGAACTTAGAACTCAAGAGAAAACTTCACTTACAGGGACCGATTCTGACTGGATTTGTACCATACTGGACAAAGAAAACAAAACTGAAAAGCAAGTCACTATTTTAAATGCAATGTTAGTTATAAAAAGTGAAATCAAAACTGTTTTAAGGAAACTCAAATCTGACCAAAGTCAAGTTTCTGATGTGTCTATTAAATCAATATTTCTGTAACTAGGCTTCCTTTTGGAGAGGTTGCTTCTATGGGTGTTATTTTGGTGTTTTCTAAACATGGGATTATTTCTGTACCAGACTTAGGAGCACAGGTGCATATTAATAAAGAACCCCTTTTACATAGCTTATGATTTTTATGCAGCATTGTTACCTCCAGCTTTCTTTTCCATTAATATTTGAGGAGAGAGTTGCTTCACTGTGATATTCACATTCCAGTGAGATCATTCCTAAAATATTTAAAGTGAATAATGCAAGTTTCCAGGAACAGTGATAAATATAGCCTCAGGCTCCTGACCCCATAATACCTGCAGGTGGGGAAATATACTGGAGACATTTTAAGACCCACATGCCAGACTGACCCCATTTTTTATAACAAGAAAAGGAGACAAACAAGGACAAAGCCATCAGAAGGCTGTCTGATGTATTCTGGCCACAGTGAAGGTCTTTGAAATCTTTTTTTAAGAGAGATTTGCTAATAAAGAAATCTTCACTGTGACATTGGGGTAGAAATGTAATCTCTCTGTGCTTTATTTTGCATTAGAAGTTGGAGATAATAACTACATCATGTTGGGACATGTGAATTTAGTTATTTTTCTTAAAATCAGAGAGAAATACTGAGCTGTTTTTAAAGATCACCTGATCTTCAAAGAAATTTTGAAATACAGTTTTCTTAATCAGAAGACCTCCTTTCCCTGCTTCTATTCTTAAAGACAAAGAAAATAAAATAACCTCTGTGCCAGAGATGTTTTTTGGTACTTGCCTTTCTCTCATGGTTTTTTACTGTAACTCTCCCTATGTACCTTTTATTGGATTGTGGTTAAATCCCAGATACTAAAATAAGAAATAAAAGTTTTAGAGAAGAATCATCATTCATTCAATAGGGTGTAAACTCATGGAATGGAGCTTGGACTCTGGACCATGCAAAATCTGAAAATGGCATCCAGAAATCTAATCCCATCAGACTCTCCTTATGGAGAATATAAACCACCACATACACGATGTCTGACTGTGAAAACTGTAGTAGAGGACTCCAATCTGTGTGGTTTAATGACATGCTGGAGGGAAGGAATGAGCCATCCAGAGGGACCTGGCCAGGCTTGAGAGGTGGGACTGTGTGAACATGAAGTTCAACAAGGCCAAGTGCCAGGTCCCACACCTGGATTGCAATAATCCCAGCCATACCAACAGGTTGGATGAGAAGTGACTGAGAGCAGCCCTGCAGAGAAGGACGTGGGGGTGTTTGTGGACAAAAAGCTCGGTGTGACCCGACAATGTGCTGGTAGCCCAGAAAGCCAGACATGTCCTGGGTAGCATCAAAAGCAGCATGGGCAGCAGGTCAAGGGAGGGGATTCTGCCCCTCTGCTGTGCTCTGGTGAAACCACCAGCCACTTGCAGTGCTGCCTTCAGATCTGGGACCCCCAATACAAGGACATGGAACTGTTGGAGCAAGTCTGGAGGAGGGCCAAGAAGATATAAAGGTTGTGGAGCACCTCACCTATGAAGACAGGTTGAGAAGTTTGGGGCTGTTCAGCCTGGAGAAGAGAAGGCTCTGAGGAGATTTCAGAGAGACCTTTGAGTATCTGGATGTGGCCCACAGGAAAGCCAGAGAGACTGTTTATGATGAACTGTAGTGATAAGACAAGGAGTAAGGAGTACAAACTAAAAAAAGGGGTTATTTAGGGCAATGAGGCCCTGGCAGTTTTCCCAGAGAAGCCGTGCCTGTCTCATCCTTGGAAGTGTTGAAAATGATGTTGAATGGAGCTTGGAGCAACCTGGTCTAATGGAAGGTGTCCCTGCCCATGGCAGGAGGTTGGAACCCAATGATCTTTAAGATCCCTTTGAAGCCAAATCTAGAATCCAAACCCAGAATTCTAGAATTCTGTATTTCTATGATCAACAAATAACCTAACCAAAAAGTGTTTGACTGAAACCTGTTTACTGCTATAGTGTGTTCAGAGAAGCAAGTTGTTAAAGACAAGAAATTAATGTCCTTACTGCTGTTTCTTCCCTTCTGATCCTGGATTTTATTGGTCGCTGGGCTCCGGCTCAGTTTTGCCAGCTACAGGTGTGAGACAGTAAGAATTCTTCAATGAAAGTGTCTTTGGCTTGTGACTATATGGAGTATTTTGCACTCAGCAACATCTAATTTGGCTGAATAAATAAAAAAACTCTGAACAAACATCCTTTCCAAAGGTGAAGTGCTATATATTTGTATTTGTATTTTGGACTCAGCACTTACTGCATCTGTGAATATGCATTAGAGTGGCTCATGGTATCTATGATTAGATGCTACATGGGGAGTTTTATTGTTTTATAGTTACTGCAGCAGCAGCAGTGGAGCACAGAGTACATGAAATTTGGATCATTGTGGATGGGAACCAAGTATTAGCTACAGATATCCATTATCCATAACTGCATCTATGTTGTTTTCCTCTATTTTTTGCAACACTAAGGAGAGCACAACTGGAACTTAGTGCTATTTTCTGCCTTCCCTCCTATTTGAACATGCAAGTATAACCCACTGATACAAAAATATAGGACCCTCGTCTGATGTAATATGAAGTTGACAAATGACCAGATACTTACATAAATCCTTTAAATGACTAAGGAAAGCATATTTAATGCTCTCTACTGACATCCTCATTACTGCTGCTCAACAACACGAGGCTATTCATGCAATCTGGCTCACATACCGTTGTTTGGAACCCATCAAAACCACAGACAGCCACATGCTGAGAGACAGTAATTGTCAAGTCTATAGTGCATATTTTCTAGAATTGTTTAATGCTGGCACAGTGTGTGTGTCAAAAAAATGCATAATCAAATAGGCAGTGCTCTTCATTGTGGTCATCCCATTGGGGTTTGAAAACTGCTCAAATTCAACCCAGGAGCAGAAAATGACAAAGGGGAGACATATTAGGACTTCGGATAGAAACTACCTAGAAGAAATAGTAAGTATACCATCATATCAGGAAGTTTCTGATCCATCGGTACAAGAAGTCACTATTGTGTGTGGATGACATCAACTGCTAGTAAGCAAGGTTGAAGGAAAGTCTTTCAAGCTTAAAGGAACAGATGGAGGTCAGCCAAAAATATCAATTATTGTCACAAGTCCCCTGAGACTCCTTGGCCAGGATTTTGTGGACCCTTTCAATGATTAATACCCACTGGCAGCTGGTATGACTGAATGGTATGCACAGATCTGCTTGGTTTTACACAATTTGGCATCTCTTGTTCATTTGTCCAGGACATATTAAAGATTAGTCCCAGAACATCTCAGCTCATCCACATCTGGGAAAAAGGACAGCCTGACATTCATTGCTCTCCTCTCCTTTTTAAGACTATCCTTTTAGTTATATCTTACAGTAAATACTGAAAAATAAGGCAGTTGATCATCCTGTCTGTGCCAAATCTAAGACAGAGAAGAAAGGCAAACAGGAGTATGCTTTCTTAAACAGTAATGTTGACCAAAGAGTTCCAGAAGTTTTTTAGGATCCCTAGTAGGAGAGGAGAAGGTAGGGATCAAGGATGGGAAATTTTCAGCCCTTATGCTTGGGTTATTTTTTTGCCTACCTGAAAAGCCTGACTGGACATAAATGGAGATTCTGCTATTTGGTTAGATTTTTTCCCTGTGAAGAAAAATCTGTTCAGTAAGACTGTGAGATAAGTAGGAAACTGGGACATATGCAGAGCAGGTGTGAAAAAGAGCTCTACACTTCACAGTTAGCCTGACACATCTGGGAAATGTCAGACTTGCAGAACAAATGATGCGTGCATCATGGATGTCTTGAAGTGACTGAGCACAAAGAGAAGATACAGATAGTAGGTGTCCTGCAGCAGCAAACCACTGGACTCCCTGGGCCTCCCATGAATGAGCACACGTTTCTTTCTGGGATTAAAAAGTGGTGCCTGTGAGTCAAGAGATATTTGGAGACACCATGTACAATCCACAGACAGGACATACCTAAGATCCTGACTCAGCACAAACACAACTTCATCTGGATATTCCTGCTGTTTACACTCAGTCAATCTACTTCTTCTTGACTGATGACAAAAGCTTACATCAAAATTTCCACTGGCGTTTGTATTCTCCAAAAATTTGCTGCTTTGAACACTATTTATCTCTTACCATAGCACAGTGACCTCAAAGGATTTGTCCCCTGTTACAGTTATATTACATACGCACAGGACTGAATATAAAACAGAAAAAAAAAAAAAAAAAAAAAAAAAAGAAAAGTTATTGCAAGTATTTCACAGACCGTTTTCTGCCTTGCATAATAAGCTCACAGATAAGGAGCCCACAGAGAAGGATAGACAAACACCACCTCATTCAAGCTCCATCAGAGACATATAACTGAATGGTTAAAGAAATAGGACTTGTATGCAAATCTGCAAAACACAGTAAACAAATTTCTGAATTGTAAAAATGTTGGAAAGGGATTGTCTTTCTCATGTAGAGTAGCACATCCCCAGGAGTAAGATATTTATTTGTGAAAAGAGCTAATGGGGGATTTTGTACTGAAAAATAAAACCTAAAACAACCTGAAACCAAAAACCAAATACCAAAACACAAGCATAATTTGCCATTCCAGGGGAAAATTAAAGTGAAATTTCTGGTTATGCATGGATAAATTTAAGGTTAATAATTCATACTTGCTCCATAGAGCAAATCTTAATTAATGTTTATAAAATATTTTAAAATGCTTGGTTTTCCAGAGCTATACTATTAATAAATTCAAATGATGTTGGAGATCGCTCTTATGAATTTACTACTTCTGCTCTTTGTGTCTGATCTCATGAAACTTCTGAAATTTTAATCTCACCCTGAAATGTTAGAACATCATCCAATTTTGCCACCTTTACATGAGATTTCATCATAGGTAGAAAAGCAGCAGAAAAATAGATGTAATTCCAAAAAGCTGAAATGGCTCCTGTTAATGCTGCATTCCCAAAGCAAGACAAATCTTTATAAAGAGCTGTGATAAGATGTGACAGACTATTGAAGTTATTTGTATACTACACTATATTCTACATCATTAAATTTCATAGATTCCGTCCCAGACTAAAAGTTGAAGATGTTTGTGAACTTCACTTGTGGACTTCCAAAGGAAAATATATGACAGGACAAGGAATTGTCACTAATTTTTTTAAATTCTTCTTTTGATTTTTCTTTTATGTCTTTTATTTTAGTTTGGTGCCTCATGAGCCATAAGCTAAAAGAAGTGACATAATTCACCAGTAACATGCAATTTTTTATTAAATAATAATGAAATTGCTGGTGTTATCATCTCAGAATAAAATATTCTGAATAGGCTAGTTAATAAAAATATTAAGGGCAATTGTCATTGGTTGGATTTTCTAATTAAAACAAGTCTTGCACAGCTCTGCACCACTGCACACATGTCTTTGTTGCTTTACCTGCTGCTCTAATAACTTATAAATCAATCTGACAAATTGTACTCATATTTGACAAAAATGTGGGTGCCTTAGTTACAGAAAATTTTAACAAGGTTCATCAGAATAAATGGGCAGGGAGAAGAGAGAAAATCTGCAAGTATTCCAGCTGAGGTTCAGGCTATATTGTAAGCTCTGCTTTTCATTGACATCAGCAACTGCACACAAGGAACAACCCTAACAAAATTATCTGTATGAAATGAAAGTTTTAATTCATGCTTTTTTTTTTTTTTTTTTTTTTGACTGGAAGAAATTAAAATATTAATTGCCAACATCAGACAATGCCAGAAAGCAAATCCACAAGGTAGCAAGGCTCCTTACTTCTGATGCTTCCTCAGAGATGGATGTTTTGTTTTGCTTTGTAAATGGGTGTAAAGAATTCAAGCCAAGAAGGATCCAGAATAAATGAATTTGTAATGAATTCAATACCATAAATTGAGTGTGCATGAGAATTCTCTAGGACATGGATGTCAACGCAACCAAATACTGCATCCCTATGCCAGGAAATTAATCAAACTGTACAAACGGGGAGGCTTCATATAATTTGCTTGCAGGTAAAGGTCTTTCAACTATTCTAATTTTCAAATGATGACTGAGAATTATTTTGGGAAAGCGCTGTTTAGAATAAGTTGGTAGATGTTCTGTCAGATTAGTAGCATATAAAATCACATTCCAATGCCCATGAATATTTCCCATCTCATCTCAATTTCTATTACAGATAAAGACGCAGCATATTAAAATATTTTTAACTTAATCTAACATTTACTTATCTTGATGGTATTTTGCTTATTTCTGATGGGTTTTGTTAGCCATAATGAAAAAGAGTGAAAAAAGGAGCATAGAAAGATAAACAGGTGTTAGGAAAACAAGAAAGATTTTGACATTCCTACCACCACCACAACAATCCTTCGTGGCCAATGTGATTGCGTTTCCTTACCATCCTTTGAAGCCTGGCTTTGATGATGGGAAAAAAATAACTGCAATGGATTGTGTGTGGCCAGACATATACAGAATATAAACTCTGTGTGAATAGAGCTGAACTGGCCTCCTGAAAACAAAATGTAGATCAGGAACTTTTGCACATTCTCCACAATCCTAGGAATCCAGTTTTGAGAATATGCTAACAAAGTGATCTTAACAATGCTGCTGAAATCACTGGGTAGTAATAGTTTAAAGCATTCCCAAAGGTGGTGTAGAGTGAGCCAGGATTGTGCAGAACTAATATTTGACTCAGCTTTATTATGTGATGTCTCAGACTCACATCCCTTGCTGGCATTTAATCAAGGTTATTGAACATTTTGGACTCAACAAAATGAGGCTGAAATTTGGAAGTCCTAAGAGATCTGACTCTCTATAATTATTTGTATCAGCATTGAAAATAATAAAATATGTATTAGATTGTTTTTAGATTATAGCAGCATAGTCTACTTGTATAACGTGATGAGAAAGCTGAATTTTCTATGCATTTTTCGATTTATTGTTAATTACTGTGAAGTTTTGCTCTAATAAATCGCATTGACACTCTGAATTTCCAAATGGACACCAATTTTCTGTAATAATTTATTAGAAAATGTGCAGAAGTGCTGCATAGAGAAAAATAATAAAACTATTTAGAAAAGATTTATTGCACTTCTCATGGTGTAGCATCTATGACTTAAGATCATTACCATTTTGCCTTTCTACTCCCAGATCTGACAATACATGAGGACAGATTTAGCAGTGGGTGTTTAACAGCTAAGAATTATAAAACACATAGATCACTTGTGAAAGGCTGTTTACCACGAAAAAAGCAGTGTTGAAACTTGTCTATTTTCCTCCCAAAACTCTTTGACTTGTTCTCACATTTAAGGACTCACCATAACAGAGGTGCAGACACACATATAGTTGGACAACTGAACCACATCCTGCAAAATCCCATACTGAAACAGTTCCTTAGTCATCTGGTGAAGCTGGAGGTAGGATTTGTAAATAACTACCACCTACAACCTCCTACCAAAAAAAGATAAAGAAATAATTACAATCTCATGAAGAATATAAGGAAATAATGTCAATAATGTTAACAGTAACAGTGGTTCTTGCTCAGAGTTCACTCAAGTTTTACTCATAAGAGGAAAAATAACGAAGAAAACTTGAGGACACAACTGCTAAATTTAGGGGAAAAAAAAGGTCAGAATTTGAAGTAAAGACTTTATGCTGAAATAGACAAGAAATTGATGGGTCTTCTATAGAGAGCTCTTTGCACAGCTTTCTGACCTTTTCAGGCAAAAAGCTCCACCACACATTGCAACAGGATGCAAAAACACGCCAATATCCTGTGAATCTTCCTCACTTAATATATTCCTTGTGTCAAATTTCCTTAATATAATCCTTATTTTCTGTGATCCAGAAATAAAAAGGCTGTGTCACCCTGTCCATTGTCCACTTTTGGCCAATCCACTTCAAAAACATGTGATAAACAGAAAATAACCTCAAAATACACAGCCAAAGGAAACTTGATAAACTGCAGTTGCATAAAACACCTGCCTTGATTCCTTTCATACTGATGTTAATGGTAAATCACCTATTTAGTTTAGTGAAAACAGAGTTAAACCACTTGTCAAACCCTCATTATGGGAGCACAAAATATTTAGACAGCATCATCTACTACCAAGCACTTGGTTTAGCATGTTGGATGAGCCGCAGGAAGTATACTAATGAAATTACTGTCATTTGGGAAACAGCCCACTCTCTGGAAGCTTGCCTGGATGATTTGATCTGAATCCAACATAACTCGGATTTTTTATCTATTTTTTAACTGAAACATACAGTAATGAAAATATGTTAACTAACACTATCTTCATAAAAACCTGCCGCTGTGCTAAGATATTCTGGGCTGTTCAAGAATTTTCATTTTTAAGTCTGTAGAAAAATCGACTATTTTTGGCCCTTTTACCTGGAATTACCATAGTAATGAAAGTCCCACTTTCTCAGCTGAGAGTTGAAATGTAGCCTTTGTGCCCAGCAAGATTTAAGCCTTTGTATTACAGCATTTTTGTCTCACCATATGCTTAGAATATCACAGAAAACAGAATCACCTTGGCAACATTATTTCTACTGCTCCAGTGAGATAGTGGTTTTATGTAACTGCTAGTACTGGTCAGTCCTTTAATTGCGGCAGAGACATGACAAAAACGAAGCACGTTTTTATAGCAGGCAGCAGTATCCTTACAAAACACTTCTAATCTTCATTCTCAGATCTAAGTGTTTGTGGCTTTCTATTTAGGAGGATTCTCAGCCAGGTAATGCATTTTGAAACTTTGACAGAACCTGTGCAATAGAATTACCTTGCTCAAAATGAAGGTGTGTGAACTGTAAGGTATTCTGCTTTTATCTTGAAATTTAAAAATCTAAATGCATGCATCAAAATCCTTGCCTGAGTCTTTTGTTGCATGTTATATTTTAATAACTTTAATAGTTGTTTAAAAGTGGTGTATGCTCAGACTTTGGATACAAGGAATTCAGGCCCATGGATGAAGGAACTCTCTGCTTCAGAGCCCTAAATCAAGAGTGGTCTTCACTTGCAGTCTTATCTGCTCTTCTCAGTCCATTTCAAGAAAGAATAAACAATTTTAGGTTCTTAAATACAGCAGAAAACACAAGACTAAGACAGGTGTTTAACTCAGAGTTTTAAGCAAGCCACTAGATCATGAAATAAGCAGGATCTCATGCACTCTCCTCGAGCACTGCTTTATGCTGCCTAGTTCAATTATTTATCAGTGCTGGCCTTTAAATCCCGTAGTCTATCTCCCAGCACGTTTCTACTTTGATTAAAGAATTTAGATGCCCACTTGGAGAATCTGATTTAGCAGACAGGTAGTAAAACCTTCTCACATGAAATCTGGTTTTCTCTTCAGCCTTCAGTAGTGTGTGCTTTGGGCTGATGTGAGGTGTTCATGGATGTGAATCTGCATATGTGCTTTTTTCTTACATTATTCACCTCCATCACGGACACAAGTTGTAGAAACTTGATGCTCGCACATACATAGTGTTTTTTGTTTGTTGGTTTGGCTTGTTGTTGTAGTTGTGTATTTATTTATTTATTCAGTTTTAACTAGGTGTAAGATGTGGCGGAAAATGAGCATTAAAAAAAAAAATAAATAGAATTCAAGCCAATTTTATTTTGATTATGATAATATGAAAACATTTCAAAGAATAATAGAATGGTTAGAAACTGGAAGGGACCTTAAAGACCATCTAGTTCCATTGCACCTGCCATGGGCAGGGACACCTTCCACTAGACTGGGTTTCTCCAACCCCCATCCAACCTGGCCTTGGACCCTTCCAGAGATGGGGCAACCACAGCTTCTCTGGGTAACCTGTGCCAGGACCTCACCACCCTCACAGTAAAGAATTTCTTTTTAATATTCAATTTAAACCTAGCTGATGTTGTAGGAGGCTTGTAAAGGGATTTGCAAGCAGGATCAATCAAGGTTTCTATAGGTATAATCTTTCTCTTAGTGCTTACAAAATACCTTATCTCTCAGAGAAAACAATGTGGAATGGGCGACTGGGATTGTCTGATGTGGTGCAGCAGTAAACCTGTCTTTCTGGCAGTGGTAGGAGTTCCCATAAATGTTACATTATCCATCTAATGCAGCTGACTCAACTCATCCTCTTGAAGGTTTCTCCAAATATCAAAGATTTTATTATGACTTGAGACATTCGAATGCCCTCATATATATATTTTGAACAGAAGCTATTGGCATCTTAAGCTCTGTTATTTCTGTTTATCTTCAGTGTATGAAGTTGAAAGTGCACTGATGGCACTGGAAGATCCACTGTAAACTCAGTTATACTGCAGATTTGACATGATAGCTTATGTGAAAAAATATGGTATGTAATGAAGGTGATGATGTTCTCCTGGACAATAGCATAAAAATATAAGATAAGTAAGATCAAGAATGGAAAAGAAAGCTTAGTAATGAGCTTCCACCATTCTCTTTAATTTTAAACTGTCATTTAACTGCATGTTAAGCTGGATTACTGACAATCTTAATTAGCAGAGATCATTATTTAAAACAAACAAACAAGCAAACAAACAAACAAAAAAACCCACGAAAAATACCCCACAAACCAACCCCCCCTCCAAAAAGCACAAACGCAAAAAGCAAACCCAAATCAAAAAAGAACAAAAAATAAACAAACAAATTAGAAATCCTTTCCTAATTTTCTTTAACATTTATACACCTTTTCCAAGCACAGGGTTTCTCAGGGCCTGAGGCTTCATTTCTAAGACAGCTGGAGGCAATCAAGTTAAAACTGCTGCAGCCCTGCCCTCTTCATGCTGCCAGGTTTTTAGTCCTAAACTGGTAGAGAATTCATCACTTTGTTGCTCTTGTTTTTGCTGAATGACATTTCTGCTCCACAGGGCAAAGCGAAAGGCAGTACCATCACTTTAAAGCCTACCTGATCATGTAGGAACATGGGGAATGTCAGTGCCATGAAGACTGTCTGGACCTAGATCTTCTAGTCAGACAGAGCTAATTCCCTGGCAGTTACAAAACAGACCATAAAAAAAAAAAAAGGAAAAAAAAAAAAGGAAAAGAAAACCTTACTTTCAGTAGAACAACAAAACAATTTTTCAGTGTTTACTAGATAAAACTTGAACTGGAAAATATTCTTCATAACAAAACAAACAAACAAAACAAAGTATTTTCAGTCAAGAAGTTACATATTTCTAGTTAATATATTGATCTCATATCTAAATAACCTGAAATTTGTAATTTTTATACCTGATCTGCAAAAATTATGTTCTGAAATTCATATAAGACAAAAGGCAGAAAAAATGCACTCTGAGGCTAGATTTAAGCAAAGGAAAAGCCACACTCAACACAGTGTAGTTACGGGAAACCTTCAAGAAAACACTATGCTGATATCAAAAATATTTTTTGTGTCCTCACTCTCCTCATGGATTTGTCTAATTGAAGTGGTTTTGAAGTAATTAAGAATTTATTAAACCTGAATATTTCAGCTTCACTTGTATTTTGTAAAAAAACAACTTTCTCTACTGTGTTATGGTACTGCTGTGCATTTATGTTGACATTTTTTAGGGATTTTGAGTGTGTGGAGGGGTAATAACAGAGAGATTTCTTACCAAAATGCATTGGGAGGTGACCTTATTAGACTATTGACTTAACTTCTAAGGAAAGGTCACCTTCCACTAGCAACCTATTCTAGTGAAAGGTGTCCCTGCCCATGGAAGGGGGTTGGAACAAGATGGTCATTAAGGCCCCTTCCAACCCAAACTATTATAGGATTGTGTGATTCCATAAAACTGGTTCTTTTCATTGAATTTCCTGATAATTTTATAACTGACTTCGAAAAAGGTCTTAAAAAGAGAGTTTGGAGAGGATTTCAGAAATATCCCTAAATCTAAGATTATACAACCCACAATGTCACATTTTTAATTTCAATGCTTAAATGAGGCAACTGAATCTAAGGTAAAATAATCATAACTGGAGTAAAGAATGCAGAGTGACCCAGAACCAGCATGGAACAGTACCTCAAGATCTATTCAAGTATATGAGTTGATTTAAACATTTTTCTCCACTGGAGATGGCCCTTCTTTAAACAAACGAGCTTGCTCAATGCATTGCTGCTTCTAGACTTTGTAGCACTTGTTTTCACTGCAAGCTCAAAGGCTACTCATACTTCTTCCTGATGGCCCATAGAAGCTGAACTTCTATCACATCTAAGACCAGCTGACACAATTCTCTCAAAGTTATTTTGTATTTACAAGGCAACAATAGACCCATAAATAGTGAAAGGCACTTGAAAATATGTGAGTAATGATTTTGTGGCTGCACTGGTCCTGTGCTACTTTGCTGTGTCACACATAGAACTCAAAGTTTATTCAAGGAGCTGCTGTGAGAAATGTGAGATATCTTGTTCCCCTTGCAGTGGGAAAGACAACAGAATTTTCTATAGTGGTTTCTTTACAGGCCAATCTTGTAATTTTGTTCTGGAGAGGAGTATACAGCCCAGAGCCACAGAATGCAGTGGATATGGCCCTCTGTGCAGAAGGTGAGGCCCTGGAACATCTGACCCAGGGAAGCAGTGGCTGCCCCATACCTGGAGTGTTCCAGGCCAGGTTGGACAAGACTTGAAAAAACCTGGTGTAGTGGAAGGTGTCCCTACCCATGGCAGAGAGGTTGGAACCAGATCTTTGAGTTCTCTTCCAATCCAAACCATACTGTGACACTGTGATCTAACACATCTCTGAGTACTGAGGGTGTTTTCTGGCTTCATATTCCCACAGGGCAAACCCAGCTTCTCAGAAGTAGTGCCTTGGCACTGTTGGGACATTGACATGGATCAGGAATCATCCCGTGTCAGTAGTTCACAACAAAACACCTACTTATGGTGGGGTTGCATTTGTCTCCTGCATTCTTACAAGGACCTACCTGCCTAAGTCTATTGGGATGTCTCAAACTGTTCTCCAGGACTTCCAGGAGCTGGTATGGAAAGGCAAGTGCCTTTGGATCCCTCAAGAGGAAAGAAAAGCCCACAATGAGCTATTGAAATCAAGCTCTAGCAGTCTAAATTCTGTTTTATGCAAATAGCATACAGAGGAATTTATGGACTTATTTGATGCTTACTCCTGCAATACAACTGGATAAGAAAAAGAAAGATATTTGTGTTTCTCCAGGTTTCCCAGGAAGGCCTCATGCAACCTAACCTGAATTCTATGGATGCAAAAGTTTACAGGTTCCAAAAAGTTTTCCAGAATAAATTAATCAAAGAGGTTCAATTGAAGATCCCTGATTTCAAAGAAATTACTTAAGACTCAGGTAGTTTCTAGTGTATGGTGTCTGAAAGAACACACATAACATATATGAATGTGTTTTAATCCTCTTTCTGGGGATCCTGCTTTGGCATCAGCAGGAAACAGGCATTTGATTGGCTGCAGTATAAAACATATATTCTTTTGTATTGTAAATAACTAAGGTAAAGCAGTAGGATGTATATCAAAATAAGAAACTGCTGAGAGACTTTCAGCCTATACCAGGGAAACTCTTGATGGATGATAGTCATGTTGCCTAAGTCACTGCAAGTGCTTAAATTCACAAATCTAACCAAAAAGAAACCCCATGAAATAATCTATGTATTGGTCAAAGTGAAGTAGATCCCTATTCCTTTCAACTTATTATTTTCTAAAGATAAATGTAATATTTATTTTTTTTACTTAAATCATACCCAAACTTGTTTCAAATCCAAACATTGTTTTGTAAGCAGCAGCACAGCAGTCCCCTGTAAAAATGTGAAAGCTGGAGAGAGAAATGATCTATTAATCTGGAACAGCTCTTAGTAGGACGAGACATAGTGCTTTATCTTGTCTAAATATAGGTGACCTAAATGTAAAGGCCTTTATCAGTTCCCTTGGAAGCCTTGCCTACCATCCAATGTGCCTCAACAGTTGGAAGTTAGCCAAATATTGAACTTCTATTTACTTTTTTCTATTACTGATGATTAATGTACATACCCAAAGTTATCCCAGCAGACTCCACTCCCTCACTGGCCCACTTTTATTACAGAGACTAGAAATACCTGTCACATGCAAGTATTCCACCAAGTGTCAATACCCTGCTCATCCTCACCATGAATTGTTACCACCCAAATGTGATGCACTTGCACATGTTTAATCTTTCTTTTAGTCAAATGTGGCCACGCTAAAGCTATATATTTAACTTAGTTTTCTTTGATTTCTTTGTAGGGAAAACAAGACTGTTATGGTTTTTATGTTTAGGAAAATAGAGACTGAAAGATACCTAATGAAGCTCGCAGAAAGCAGATGCTGTCTGTGTTATCAATAAAATTGTGAGGTAGATTGTCTCTTTTATTTCCTCTGGTGGCACAAAGATGTGGAGAAAAAAAAAAAAAAGTCACACTAGTTTTTTCTTCAGATACTAGCTGCAAGATAGATGGGTACAGATAGAATTCTGGGGTTTGTATGAATATACATGTCTCTGAGAATATTTGGGATATATATAGTATATATTTTCCAGTGAGAAAGCAGTCCCATAGTGCCTGCCCTGCTTTACAAAATGAAAAGAATACATGCAGTTCCAAAATGGTAAAAAGCATTTTATTTGACTCTAGAATTTTGACAGTTTTTACAAGAAAAAGAAGTGAGGCAAGAAGAGCTGTCATTCCCTATTTGATCAGCACAGCTTATGGTTGGTTGGGAAAGCACATCTGCCCACAGATGCCTTCCCAGCAGTAATGGTGTTCCTGCTCTTGCTCATAGCCACCCCAGGGGGAAGGATCTGCCACAGGCTTGAGGGTTGTAATGAATGAAATAAGGAATTCCTCCTCCAGGCTCTGACTTTTTTAGGATCTGCTCCCTAAGAGAGACCCACAGGTGACTGTGGGCCCAACAGCAGGTTTGTGAGGCAGAGCCTGTGGTTTAGCACTCAGCACCAATGCAATGTTAGTGCTGGTGAACCATTTGGCAAGGAACAAGTATGTGAGGCTGCAGGTTCTGTGTGGTGTTGGAAAGGGTTGGCCAAGAAGGGCTGGTCTGACAACCAGCACAGACACTTGTGTGTCGCTGAAATTGTTGACAATGGTTTATGTCCAAGGCACACTGAGGGCTTTTAACAGTGGTCTTCAAACTTGTTCTTAATTTACAAAATATGGTGGGCAATCTTCAAACTAGTCAGGCCTCCTTATCCATTAAAAGTGAAAGTCCTTTTCTGTCTCAGTATGTCTTTTCCTCTCCCATCTATTTGAATCATTGTGAGTCCCTGTAAGGATTTTTATCACTCAATGGCAAGTGGATTGAAAAATCTCTCTCAAGTGAAAGAATTGAGATGGTACTGACTGTTCTCAAATTTCTTGTCAGTCCCTGAAGGTCTATCCTGGCTCAGAACTTTTATCACAGCAGTATTTTACAGCTTCCTTAACTTAAGTCTTTCTGAAGTTTTTTACTGGCGGGTATAGCATATTCTCTTAGGTTTTGTGGTTTCATCTATTTTTCTTCTCATCTTTCATCCACATCATGGTAATCAACTTCTCACAGGTCAAAAAAACTCCTCAAAGTACTCCTTTGAACATCTGCCTCCTTAAAGCCATGCATGCTGTATTCTCTGATAACCTGGATCTCATCCAGTTTTGCTAGATAAAGACTTAGGAGTATTCAGTGAACACCCTATTAACTAAACAGGAGAGAAGAAGCAGGTTCCTACATTTTTCACTAACATCTGGTCTGACACAGTGGGAAGGAAAAAGCCAGCAGTGAATGATCTGCATGCACTGGTTGCAAACTGGTAGCTGCTCCCCCAGATGAAACCACATATTTGAAGTACCATTTAAAATCTTCAGCAGGGAGCTATCATACCATCTTTCATATTAGTTAAGAGGCATATAAATAAAGGGATTACTACTATCCTTCCAAAATTACAGAGCTGAGCATCTGACTTTTTCCCCAACTGTTATGTTGAAAGCAGATCCTTTCAGTTTCTGAAGCACGGACAGTACAAGGAGCCAGCAGAGACCACAGACAGATTTATTCTTTTAAGTATCTAAAGAAGTTTCAGCAACTTATTCCATAGTCAGCTTCCATCTGATTCTCATGCAGGGACGGCAATCCAAACTTTCCATTCACTGTACTGAGATTTGATATTGTTTCTTCTTGTTCAATTTCCCATTCTGTGTTGTGTTCTTTGTATTTAATTTTTTATAAAAATATGCTCCTAAACTGTCTTGACTATTCTCAGCAGTAGAAATTTCTCTGACTTTTCCCTTCCATTTTCTAGGCCAATCAAACCATCTTCAATTTTTATTCTTGGTATCACCCATCTCATCCTAATATCCTCCACCAAACTACTATGGTGTGTACACTTGGACCAAATCTCTGCAGCTTGTGTTGTATCTTTTTTGTCATTATATCTGATCTTATTCCCTTTCTAGAAGGCATTAAGGCTCATCCAGAGCAAGGAAGGCATTCCAAAGTCTCTAAAACAGGTTGCCCAGAGAGCTGGTAGATGCCACATCCCCAGACACATTCAAGGTCACATTGAACAGAGCTCTGAGAAGCTGACCTAGTTGAAGTTATCTCTGTTTTATAGCAGAAGTGAATGGACTAGGTGACCTTTAAAGGTCCCTTCCAGGCCAAACCATTCTATGATTCTGTGACTTTCATACATATACTCATACTGTATTCTTCCCTACCGCTTCTATCTATCCATCCCATTACTAATAGTCTGTTTATTCTATCTCCTTAAATTGTCTTTTGTTTTCAGTTATGGGTTTTGTAAGTTTTTAGTGACAGAAACATCTTCCTCTATGTGATTGAAGTGTATTCATCATCATGCCATAACATGCAATTCTCTTCTGGAGACAGATGTGAATCAACCATAAGATTTCCCATTGCCTTCAGATGAGCTGCCCACTTACACTGACTGAATATCTTAAGTGTTCATCTTATTCAGTCAGTGTCCTATATAAAGAGACATCTATGATTAGTCAGCAGTGTCTAGCAGTGAAGGCAAATTCAGCTTGCAGGAACTACCAGTTTCTTGCTCAGAAAGCTGAGTTGACTTTGCAAACGTTTATAGTTAAAATTATTCCTCATTCTTCTCAGTATGAACATTAAATTAATGTGAAATTTATGAAGAAGGCAGATGATGCAGTGCCTTTAGTTTGTCATGTGTTTGACCTGAGACAGTCTTTTCCAAAGCTGATACTGGTGCAATAGAATAAGTGCAATAGAATAATAGAATGGTTTGAGTTGGAAGGGACCTGGGACCTTAAAGACCACTTGGTTCCAATCCCTCCATCATAGGCAGGGGCACCTTCGACTAGAGCAGATTGGTCCAACCTGATCTTGAAGTCTTCCAATGATGTGGAAGGCACAGCTTCTCTGAAAACTTATGCCTCACCATCCTTCCTCACAGTAAAGACTTTTTTCCTAATATGTAATATAACCTAAACCTACCCTCTTTCAGTTTAAATCCTCTCTCCCTTGTCCTGTCAGTACATGCCCTTGTGAAATGGAAAAGGGTGATTTTTTTCTGGATAGAGCTCAAGATGGATAGGTTAGCCTTGATGTTTTGGGCTTGCAGAGAAACGAATGGAAGGAAACTTTTTTAATGGGCTGAATGAAGTCACAACCATCAGTTATGACATAGTTCTTTAACCTATTAGTTCTATCCTGATTTACACTTTCTAGGACTATGAATTTTGAACTGCCTTGTTTACAGAGTGTAAGAAAAGCATAAATATATAAGAC
>JAWWLT010000092.1:69084363-69097465 GCA_035040995.1 Premnoplex brunnescens
GAAAAGAAAAGAAAAGAAAAGAAAAGAAAAGAAAAGAAAAGAAAAGAAAAGAAAAGAAAAGAAAAGAAAAGAAAAGTCCGTAAATATTCCCTAATGCACAGAGAATTAATCAACATGAGAATATTACAATATATATAGTCTGACTTTTTTGACCCTGCAAATCACTGACCTTTAATTTTACAGGAAAATAATCTAGCAGCACCCAATAGAGAAGATTCAAGAGTGAAAGGATCAGACTGAATTCATGAGATATTTTAACAGAGCAGTGTGGCAATATTTATGTGTTCAGGTATATTATGTCCCTAACTCTGAAGCATCAATTTTACCATGTATTTCCTTTCTTTAGTACAGTAATCCCATAGTTTGACAGTGCTAGTTACCTTTATTCTATAGGTTGCAATGGATGAAGACAAAGACTTACATAGAATTAAGGCCCTAGAAAATCTTGTTCAGCATTAATCTAATCCTGGAGGCAACTTGACTTTTTAAGCATACCAGCTTTCATACCTTAATATTTTTCAGTCACATTAATTTCTGAGCATGCCTTTGAGTGTTTTGGTCTTGGCAGACCTGTAATCCTATCACTGAGCTCATACCTGAGCTATGTGAAGATTCAAAATCTATTTGTTTTTCTGATCATGTTCCCTAAGTGTGCTCATGTACTTTCTCTTCTCAGAGAACATGTGGGAAATGTGTCTTTGTATTTTGAGAAAGTGTAAAGGGAGGAATCGCCATAAGTCTAGAGGGAAGGAAGACAGCTCTTTCAACTAGCCTGAATTTTGGAACAGGAATCTTACTCCTAAAATTTTCTTATTGGCTAACTCTTGGCATGCTGATTAGCATGTGGTTCAAATAGAGCTTAAATGCTTATCATAAGGACCACTGCCTACCACTTAAGGTGTTTTTTATACTACGGGAGCTCATCCAATAACATGCAAGTCCACAATAAAACACAGAGTAAATTCTATGAGCTTCTAAATGTTAATCCAGCTTCCCAGCCAATAGATTACCCTTTCTTTTCAGTGTTTGAACATACATCTGAATAAATGAACAGTATGAATGACATGTATGGTGTATATTCAAATTCTAGGTCAAAAATCCCAGCCTCTGTTTTTATTTGCATTTGAATATCATGATTTATTCAAGTAACTTTCCAAACATTCTGATAAAAAGCCAAAGAGTACTTTGAGACAGCTTTGTGAAAGGCTACATAATAGGCTATGAAAAGTCTCAATTGCTACTGTCTACCACAAGACTCATCTAGGTGTTTTGTTTTTTGAGGGTTTGGTGTTTTTTTTGTTTTGTTTTGTTTTGTTTTTTTTTAATTTGTTTGTTTGCTTTTTACTTCTACCTGCATGCACCCAAAGTGCCATTTATATTTATTAGGGAAATAAATTCCTGTGACTCAAGATACAAAACCAGTCTACCATAAGGAAATTAATTATTAAATAAAGATGCCACCTCACTGCATTTATTCCTCCTCTCTGTAAAGCTGAACACGGTGAGAAACAGGATTTGGGATGAAACAGAAAACCACTTCATTCCAACCTGGAAATAAATCTGCACCGAGAATGTACCTGCATAACACAGACCGCAGAATTCCTCACTGTCACCTTTGCATCAAGTCACAAACTTTGTGACATTAGTAAGGATCGTTCCTCTGTGCTTCAGGTATAATCATAATTTAATTAAGAATATTGTGAGGGTAAGCAGGGAGGCTGTATGCCGACCTGAATAATACTTACTGACACAATGAAAGATGGTTACTGCTTTCCAACTGCTATAATTGCCAACCTCTAGCAAAAGGCGATGGGTAGCAATATGGTCCTGGTTTTTCTCTGGGCAGCTGTGTAAGCAAAATGCATGATTCAATATGTCTATTGGGCACCATTGAGAAATTGATTATCTGGATAGGAGACTATTTTGGTTTATTTTGGACTTTATAATGATTTTTTTTTTCCTTGAAATGCCTTGTTTGAGCTAAAGGAGGAAATTTCTTTTTTGTTTCATTTTGTTAAAGATGCTGCAGTTCTGAGCAAATGATTACACAGAGCTGCAGTTTCAATGAAGATTTCATACATTCATTACCTAAAAGGAAGAAAAAGATCCACATAAAGTAAATATAATTAGGGTACAAGCACAATAATTCTCGAGTATAAAAAATTGCAGTTCTGTTCTGTGTTTTTCTAGTCTTTACCCATCTAGGTACTCACTCTTTTTTTCCACCGTTTTTTTTTTTTTTTTTTTTTTTTTCCCTAGGATCAAAACTACTATGTTTTCTCCCCCTGCAAGGAAGAACAACTGCAGGGAAGACATGCTAGACATGCTATGCTCTGTAATGAAACAAGACTTCTAAAGGCTGTGAGAACTGGAAAATACATAGGAGAATTAAATCGTGCAGAAAAAGTTCCTCCCAGTCTCTGTGTAGCTGCAGGTTTTCACCTTGGCTAGATTTGACTTGGTTTCTATAAAAGGCAACTAAAGTTTGGTTTTGGACTCCAGTTTCCTGCCAAATTGCAGAGACAACATTAAAATTATTAACAGTGATAGTTCATGGTATTTTTCTTAAACCTTGCCCTTAGGAACTGATTAACTGCTTCGGCAAAATTTTATGAGCTAATTCAGCATGAGGAGGACACCTGGCACAAACAATTTCAGGACAATTAGCTAATGTTTTTCAGCTTCAAGGATGAAAACATAATTTTTTGAAATATAGTGCTGTAATAATTATGATTACTGCTTTTGGCACTAATGAATATAGATATAGTAATTTAATTAATCTGTTTGCTGAAGAATCTGTAAATATAAAGAGAGATCTAGAAAAAAAATACACAATTTTCTTTCAGTTTGTAATTTAGTCAAGAGGCCAGACACCTATGGAACTAGAAACTGGGGATAAAGCCCTTGATAAGGTGACTGACGCCCATGTAATTCCAGGGATTTACCTTGTTCCCATCTTATTGCCAGAAGAGAAACTATATCATAGCAATCCATCCCAGCTCTGCACAGCACAGGGACTTGTTGACAAATTGCAACTTCTGAGGATCTGTATCAGTGGAAGATATGATCTGTCAGCATGACACGGACAGACAGGTCAGGGAGAGAGGTCATTCTATTGAATATATAACTGGGAAGCAGAGCTTTATATCTTTTCTTTAGAGTAACCTTCCATGATTGAATCTGGCATTGTTTCCGAGAGTATAAATCTGGTTATATTGATTCCAATTTAGGTCATTTATGTGCTGGTAAACCTAAGAAGGGAATGAAGGTGAAAGACTGGTGTAGTGAATATAATGAAAAGAAAATTTGAGAGCTGACAGAAGATTTCTAATTTTGATCCAAACTTTTAAAAGCTGTGACAGTCTGGGTGGTGTTTGGATCAGGGTTACAGAAGAAGGACGTGAAGCTTGCAGTACAACCAAAGAGCAAGATCTCTCTAGGACAACTCCATAAAATAGGAATGAAACCTCATTAACATGATGTCTGGAAAAGAGCCTTTGTCTCCTTTGCAAAGTGCATGGTTCTGAGTGCCCACTTGGGCACACGCGAGTTGAGAGGGAAGATAAACCTGTGACAACATATAACTGAATCATGTCTAGTAAAGATATACCTATTACAAAAAGCACATGGACTGTGAACAGCATGTGGGATCATAGGCTTAATTTGGGAGTTTTCCACCTCTGGATAGCTGAGAGCAGATAGAACGCAACACAGATTCATCAGAGGAAGTATTCACCAGCTACAAATCACATTATATAGCATTAAGATTCTGTTTGTGGCTTTTGCAAACCTCCCTTGGAAAATTACAAGTGAGATTAGATGCAATGCTGACAGCTTGTGAAAGCCATGATGGATGAGCTGCCATCTTTAAGACAGCCAGCTCCCCACTAAGGTAAATTCCTGCACAAAACCACCTGGGCTGGGTGGTGGGTGGGGACGCACTGGCAATCATTGACCCCCATGGGCAGAGCACAAAAATACCTGAATACCTGTATCTGAGAAGGAATGTGCAAAGAAACTAAACAGATCAATAGTCTGCCTCTGCCCTTGGACTGTCATTAGCTGCAAAATCTCCGTCAGAATCACAGTATTTTGTGTTCAGCAGAAGAATTCCCAAGTAGATTTCATTGATGGAGGTCATATTAGCAGAGCCAACAACATCATCTTGGGTGAGTTAGTGGTGATCTTCATGAGGGAAAGGAATGTATTTGTGTGTATCACATCCCTAAAACAGCATGTTCTACCTGAGATAGTTTCTGCAGTTTTCCTCTTGTGATTTGGACCTGGAGAGATCTGAAGGCTGCAGGTGGAGTGTTAAGTGTTGAAAGGATTCTCCTAAATTTTTGTTGCAGACTTCTATCCTGACAGTCATTAAAATTGTATAGTTTTGGATAATTATATGTCTAAAATCCTTTTTTTTCTTTTTTTCTGTAAGCACATGGTCTTGATCAGAGACAGAAAGATATACACCTTGCTCAACAGAGTTGCTCACTTAAATCCCACTGAGGCTAATAGGAGGAATTCCAGTTGTTTTTGTTCATGCTTTGTGGTTTTGAACGGCAATAATTTATGAGAGTTGTAAGAAAAGATAACTGTTTGAGAGCATATGGAGGGAAGCAGCATATTGAACAGCTTTGTTTTCACTACCATAAAAAATAAAAGGAGCAGGATAAGCCATGAGTACTCTGAATGATGTCCTAGAAAAACCCATGACCTTTCCCTTCTTCTCTGATGGATTTGTCCTGTTTCTCCACAAGTCCTATTCCAGAAAACAAGAACCAGATGCCAAGTTGTGTTTTAGCACCTGGATATTAGTATAGAGACAGCAAGGCAATCAAGAAGAGTCCACAGACATGTTTGGGTCCCTTCCTATCACAGCCTATTCCCTCAGCATATCAGGACAAACATAATAAACTTTTGGTACAGGTGTAAATCTATAATATTAGAGAAAAAAGCTGTGGAGACCTAAAAGATTCACAATTTTCTCAGTCTCTAATAAACAAATTTGCCAAAAGAAAAAAAAGAAAAGTAATCTCATGGGTCTAGAGAGTGAATGCCTTCCTGGACAACAAAATGAAAAATAATGGGTGTAGCCTACGTGACATGAGCAGTAATTTTTTTTTAATCCCAGCACTGATAACTGAGTTTATGCTTAAGGCACTCCCACAGAGAAAGTGTGAGTTTTCTCATTAATCACAAAATCACACAATCATTTAGGTTGAAAGAGGTCTTTATGATCATCAAGTCCCTCTGTTAACCCAGCACTAGCAAACCCACCACTAAAACATAAACACAAGTGCCACATCCACGTTTTTTTAACATTTCCAGGAACAGTGATTCTACCACTGTCCTGGGTAGCTGTTCCTGTACCTGAACACCCTTTCAGTGAAGATATTTTTACTAACACCCAATCTAAACCTTCCCTGGTGCAACTTGAAGCCTTTTCCTCATGTTCTGTCACCTTGTTACACCTTGTTCTTGGGAGAAGAGACTGATCTTCACCTTGCTACAACTTCCTTTCAGGTAGCTGTAGAGAATGACGAACAGCAATCAGGACTGACCAATTTTCACCACTCTCAGTTCATAACTCTATATCTAGGGTACCAGGAAGAAAATGGCACTGAGAGGTGTCAGAGACTCAGCCAAAAACCTGGACAGGGGAAAGCTCTTCATTTTGATAAATAGCACTGCGTCCAGTAAAGGTGAGCTGAATGTTCCTGTGGTGCCACCTGCACTTTTTAGAGCCAAAGACTCATTGTAAACATCTGAATTCTGTTTTGAGAAACATGCAGCACAAACCACCAACCCAAGAGAAGATCCATTATACTTATATCATTTCTGACAGTTATTAATATTTTCCTTGGACAAGTGTTGTATGAACAGACATGGTGGCAGAGACTTCCTACAGGCTGATATAAGGATCTTTCCAAGTGTGAAATGCTATTGTTCAGGTCAAAGCTCATACACTTGGCTTTACAGTAGTGGCTGGGGTTGAAAACATGAGCAGAACCAGATAAAACATGGAAAATCAATCTTTCTGTCTTCTTAAGACAGGCAGCACTGTTGCTATTTGTCGTAATACATGTCATGGAATATTTTTTAAACAGACAAAAAAGTGTTCCAAGGCTTTTATCCTTCTTCACATTCTTCAGATCTTTACAGTTATAAACTGCCTATCATAATCTTGCCATTGAGCAATGGCATTTCTGAAAGAAGGGGGAAAAAACAAGATCAACTGAAAATCAACTTAGACTGAAAAAAAAACGCTGAAGACCAGGGGGTGAGAGGATCCAGTATGACCAGTGTGGCCAGAGATTCAATATGACTATGTTTCAGTCCAAATAAATGCACAGTAAATGCAAAAGTTGAAACAGTTGTACTCATTGATAAAATCTCCAGTTTCTGTCTCCTTCAACATCAAACATTCTGCTTTGTTGCATAATTTTAAGTCCATTTAAATGTGAATTATTTCTTCAAGATATAATGTTGAAATTTTCCTTCTGTAAACATTTTAACCTTCAAGTATGATCCCCTTCTCAATTATATACACTACAGTTACAGGTTTGATTTGGCCAGGATTTCACTAGAATTCACAGCTAGTTTCCACTGACATAAACCAGCATTTTTCATTCAACCAAACAAGTGCACCTTACTTTTCCCCTCGATCCCTGGAAAGCACACCTCTTTTCAGCAGCCTGAGCACTTAATGAGCAACACGTGCTGCAGAAACACGAAAAGAGAATTTCATGTCAACACCATTACTCTTAAATCCATTTGGAGCTCTTCAGAAGTAATTAGTTGAACAAACCTCACTCTGACTTCATGGCAGGCAATTCTGCAGGCTCAGCTTTGCTGGCTTTTTAGATTACAAAGCCAGACAAGATAAAAGCTGACATAGAATTAATCACTATCTTGAAGGTATTGCAATTAGTTTTGCTCCTCCTCCTCCTCCCACCCCAGAGTTATGTGTCTTATAAGAATTCTCCATGTTTTCCTCTTGGCCTTCCCAGTCTGTCACTCTTTTCTACTGGTTTCACTGGTTTTTTTTTAAGCATTTTTGATGGCCAGAAAAGGACCTTGCATGAACGTCTTTGGGTGTAGGCAGGATTAGAAGGTTAAGACAAGCAGAAGATGAAGTTTTGCTGTGTGAACTTATGCCCTGGAGGGATTGGATCCCATAGAAATAGCACAGGACACAGTAATACACATCTCATGTCCTCTGCTGGTCTAGTCTCTGAAGGAACTCACATTACAGAGGCTCAGCTATTCCTTCCCTTCCTCTCTTAACCTGGATTTTGCCTTAGGAAGGAAGGAATGGACAGGAAGGAAAATGAAGTTTTAACAATGAAGAAAGTGACAGAATTGTCTGGCACGTTTGTGAAGAGCTTTGGGTTCTGTTTTTAGGGGATGGACGGTGGAGAGTATGGAATTGTAACACTAATTTGCTCATTTTTTAAAGGAAAACTATTTAATAGTCTTGACAAAAATTAAATTTCTAGACAAAACTATGGAGACTGATTTATCTGAAATTATGTACTTCTCATAACTTGGTTAGTCACTAAGGTGTGACATGAAATACAGTTTAAAGTCTATTCTGAGCCAGGAAGAAACACACTTTCATTTGAACCAAGGGAACTGCAAATTGCTGGGGATTGTGGAAGTTATTTGATGAAGCATCACTGAACACTTGTTCTTATGTACTTCACTACTGACCACTTTTAGATTGGACCGACATTTTCTCTGACTGCTATAGTCATTTCTACACTCTTACATGAAAACTCTAAGCTAATACTAGCTACTTTGTTAAATACATCTGCCTCAAATTTTTTTATATGACAAAATTCTAGATAGGTGATAACTAATGCGTGAATAATTTCTGGAGATTTTTAACATCTTATGTGATGCAGATTACTGCTCAACACTAATATTTGCCTAGTCTTTCTCTCCTTTTTGGAATTTCATTATTTTTCCACACTTTGGATCCATAATACTCTTGCGACACAGGAGCTCTTCCTCCAGGTAATTCCATTCCTGCTTTGGGCAAATGTTTGGAATAAAGAGAAACATTCTCCATGCAGTTGCCTAGTTGCAAAGGAAGCAAAGCACATGTTTTGGTCTATTGTTTCCAACTTGTAATAATTTTACTTCACCATTTCACAGATATAATGCTAAATAACTAGTCAGTGTCTGACTTCATATAAAAATCGCTATGAAATCAGGGTGGTGTCTGCAGCTTAGACTTTGAAGCTGTTCTTCTCTACTAAAAACTGCACTGCTTCTACTTTATCTTGTCAAAAACCAAGACTGATGAGTGGTTAAAGCATCTTTACATCAGGAAGTGTTTCTGGAGAAATGGCCTCAGGATCTGACTGAATTGGATACTCAAAACCACATGATCCTGCATCAGTCAGCAATAGCTCTGGGTCTAATTTGAAGAGATTGTGGAAGTGTTAAATCTTTAGCATCAGTCTTCAAGATGAATAAGTTCAGGTCAATTGCTTAAAGCATTTTTCAGAGATCTGACAATTTTCTAAATTGTCCATCATCTTTAAAGGTACTTTGATTGCAATGCTCAGATGAAGACATAGATGGCCATAAGATGGTTGCAAAATCAGAGGTTTCTACATCAGTTTCACATGGACATCTGTTGGAGAAAAGCAGGCTTTTTTAAGGGGAAAAATAAATCTAGGAATTGCACTTTTATGTTCACAAGAAAGGAGAATCTTTTCAATTTTTTTAAGTAACAACAAATAAATCAATTCTCATCTGATAACAGCAGATGGCTAGTTAAAAAAAAAAAAATACATGTAAAAGTTGAAAATGTAAATTTTAGACTTCTTTTTTTAAGCAAACAGAAAGTTAATAGTATTGAACAGTTATTTTAATCACTGCTAGTGATATCTATTGCTTTGTGAGCACAAGTTCACTGCAGTCCAGTACAGTCAACCCCCATATTCTTTATCTGTCTGTAGACTGGTCTAGGCTACTTTCAGCAATGTGTTAGAAATTAAATTGCCACTAGGCACTTGAATTCATTTCAGAAGACAGACACTAAGCAGACTGGGGACTGAGTAAATAACTTAATTCTTGGTAATTTAAACAAATCTCCTTGATATTATATTACTTTGAAGAGGGGAGCAATACAGTAACAGCAGTATTTTGTCCTGAAAACACTCAATTGTCATGAGAAAATAAGACAATAAAGCAGGAGACAGTGAGGAGGGAAGACCCAGACTCTGTTTTTAGTGTTCTATTTTCCTCAGTTTACTCCTGAAGGTTGGGATACGCAGTTCAAGAAACTCAAAGGGAACTACAAAGAAATCTGGAGAGCTAAATAGAGAACAAAGAAGAGGCAGAAACAATAGTATATTTATTTGTGCATGTTTGTACCTATGGACATGAACAAAAACTGTAGATGAAGTAAAAAAAACCACCTACAACCAAACAAAAATATTAGTGGTTCACAGAACTGAAATAATCTTTTGAGCCAAAGTAACCAAAGCTTGTTTTTAGTTAATTGTCTCAATTTTAGATGGACAATCAGACTACTGTAATTAACCTCTGAAAGTTCATTTTCGCTTAAATTGAATATGAGCTTCCAACACTGAAACAGAACAGTCACAAAAAATATGTTCCAAAAGCAATAAATAGTGTTGTCCTGATACCACATGTAATTTCACACCATGTGAAGGGCAACACACATATATGGTGGTGTACAGTTTTCACATCTAAACATAATCTCAGACTCAGATTACAGGCACACAGGAACACCATCCTAAATTTCTAGCACTGAAAAGAAAATTGCAAGAAATCTCTCCTTCCCTCTTTCGTCTCTGTGCAATTGTCATCTGCTGGGATTCAGGGATTCTGTCCAGGTTGTTGAAGTAAGTGTTCAACAGAAGGGAGGCAGAGGAAGAATTTATAAGGTATTTTTAAGGATTTGGACTGGAATGGAATTTTATTTTTTTTGTCAGAAGTCATTTGCTGAAGTAAGCACACATTGAAACATATGAGATATCAAAGTGTCTTATGCATAACTTACAGAATAATATTTCAACTTTCCATCTTTTACCTGAGTTACTTTTTAAAGCAAAAGTTACTGGATGCAATTTATGTCAGAAAATGGGAGTGGTGACTCATTGTAGCTGTTTTTCCTGGAATATGTAATTAATTTTGAGGGTTCAGTAATTTTGAAGTTTATTACAAAGGTTTGTCAAACAATCTCATTACAGGAAATATTGCAGAGTATCCTTATTAAACTAATGACATTGATCTTAGCCATGTCAATATTAATTCAGGCAAAATATTACACTTTTGAAGAATATGAATTGATTGAAAATGTTATAGGAGCTTTATGGAAGCTTTCTCTTCAGCCCCTTTCTAATGTGCTGAAAGGAGAGCTCTTTTTTTCTTGCTCACAGGAACATTGAAAGTGAGAGGCCCATGACACAGGAACTTCAAAACAGGAGTTACAGCTGCATAAGGAGCATCCACTTAGCTCCATCATGTGATGTGATCCACCACCATGGACAGTGCATAATAGAAACTTTGAGTCTGAAGAGTGTGTATGAAGGGGATAACAATGAGAAATAAATGTGCGGAGGGAGAAAAATTAAAGATCTTAAATGACCAGTGGGCAGGAAGGGCTGTAAGAACACATTTAACTAGACATAACAAACTCTCTTATTGCCTGCTAACCTTGTTCAAATTATCTCGCTTTTACTGCAGGCTAAGAACATGGACTTGGATGGTTTCTCCAGTAACTTATTCACATATCTATGGTTAACTTGTCCTATTGGCAAGCTCATTGTTTGGGGAGCACTGCCTTTGTATACCCCATGTTTTCTGCCCATGGGCTTTGATTTATAATCAGAAGACTGAGCACCTTAAAGTAAGCAAAGTAACAGCTGACTGCTGGTAGAATCTTAACTTAGTGTAATACAGCCTCAAACTTTCTTGCTTATAAAGCAAAGACATATCAGATACTTTACTAAGAGAAACTTAGGCAGCAGTGGTGCTTAAGGGTTAATCAGAAGAGTTTTTAGCTAGAATTTTTTTTTTTTTTTTTTTTACTAAAGCCAAACAAGGATGTCTCTTCTTATTTATTTGCCACAAAGAAAAGGACATAGTAAAGACAGATGAGAGAAGCAGAAGAGTGAAGGTGGAAGGATGGTGGAGGGGTGGAAGACAGATTATATCTTTATTATGCTAGCTTGGGGGTAGAATAAGAAAACAGACTCTTAACAAAGAGAATAGAAGAAATTCCTTTCTAGAAGCATCTGTTTAACCTCTTCTATCCATGATGTATCTGTCCAATTATGCAGATACTCTTGATGTATAAAAGATGCTGTATTAATATACCCTATAAGCCAAAATCATGATTATAACTCACATTCTTATCCAGAGTAATAGACTTTTCAGTCCACCCGTGATAAAGATGTAGCTCAGTTTACCCAGCAGCATGTGTGAATATGCATCTGCACACATAAACACAGACACAACAAATGCTACTGGCATCAGGTTGAGCCTCTCCAATATACCTGGCAGAAAGTTTGGCCTTACAGCAAAACTTGGATGTGGATGCTGTCAAAACACTACTCTAGAGAGTCCCTTCACTACTGGGAGGCATTCAGCATCAGCTCCATTGCAGATTAGAAGTGGTTTCTGACATTTATTTATTTCCCGTGTTTCAGTCAGATAACTCAGTGGACCTTGCGGTCTGGCCAGTCTCTGGAAATGACAGTGAAAAGGTGAAAATACAGCATGTGCGGCACAGATGCCACAATCCAGGTTGCACTCCTGTCTTTTCTCAAGGTTTTCCAGAATTTTTTTTAAAGATAAAAATGGTGGGTCATAAGATTGGGTACAAGCAGCCAGGTGAACTGCTGCCTCTGCATCCCTCCAGACAAAAGTTTAAAAACTACAGGAAAGATTGAAAATGAAAGACAAGAAGCAGACAACACAGAACTTATGATAAATACATTAATAATACTGTATAGAAAAATAATCCATTAAAACATGAAGAGTATTAAGCGCTGGGAAGAAGAAAGATATGGTTTCTCAGCAGTAACTTGATCTACCTGATTAAATTTTAACAGCATTTTATCACAGATAATGACTCTGGCTGGTATGTAAATCTGGAACTTTTACAGATTGACATCCATGCCTGAATGAGCAAGACTACAGCTCAGAATATGGAGTTGAACTCACAAGATCATCATAGAAATGTTTGGGTTGGAAAGGACTTGAAAGATCATCTTGGTCAACTCCCCTGCCATGGGCAGGGACACCTTCCACTAGGCCACGTTGCTCAAATCCCCATCCATCCTGGCCTGGAACACTTTCCAGGGATGGGGCAGCCACAACTTCTCAGGGCATCCAGCAGCTCCACATCCTAATGCTGGGATCCCCTCCGCAGAGCTGGACCCAGTTCACCAGATGGCTTCTCCACAGAGTGAAGCAGGAGGGGACAATCACCTCCTTCAACCTGCTGATCACACTGCTTTTGACACAGCCCAGGACATGGGGGGTTTCTGGGCCACCAGCACACATTGCTGGGTCATGTTGAGCTTCTCATCAACCAGCACCCCCAACTCCTTCTCCTCAGGGCTGCTCTCAATCCATTCTCTACCCAGCCTCGATTTGTGCATGGTGTGACCCCGACACAAGAGCAGGACCTGGCACTTGGCCTTGTTGAACCTGTTGAGGTTCTCACACTTCCACCTCTCAAACCTCTCCAGGTTCCTCTAGATGGCTCATCCCTTCCCTCCAGAGAGTGACCACACCACACCACACTCATCCACTCAGATATAACAATGATAAAGATAGATAATAACTAATTTGATTTCTCTCAGGAAGCTTGTTTACTATTTCTTAATGGTAGCTTTTTATTTTCTTAAATACATAAATAAGCCTAGGTTTGGGAGAATAAAATTGTTGGTACTAAAAGCAACAGCTGGTGAAAAACAGTAAATGCTTGAAGCCTTAGCAGTTACTGTCACTAGCAATTCAGGACATGTTATCACCCCATTATTTTTTTACCTGCAGAAATAAAATGAGTGTTATTAAATGGTTTAGGAAACGACAACTGCCTGTGGTAAGG
>JAWWLT010000092.1:69103060-69115651 GCA_035040995.1 Premnoplex brunnescens
GGAAGGGGGGGAGGGAAAATAAAACGGAAAAAACAAAAGGAAAAAAAGCTATGAAAAAAGCTATGACACACAACCCTTTGGTTTGTGTACTTTGTGCTGCCACCTGCCAACCCCAGGCCTTCTGATCTCCTCTCAGTGAACCGTGGAGGCAGCAGTAGGAAAGATCAGATATATGCTCAGGGCAATCTGTCAGAAACTACTCTGTCATATTCCCTGTCACTTAAACCCACAGAAATAAAATCTATATGTTTAAAACTGTGACTGCCACATATAGGGGAGAAGCACTCTTTTGACACAGAAAGAAAGCCCTGAATACAGCTCCTGTCCTGACTTTATTTTTTTTTTTCTTCTAACATCAGTAAAATATAAGCTTTTTTTTTTTTTTTTTTTTTTTTTTTTAATCTCCCTTAAGCATCTATACCATGTTTGTCTGCCTCTGGCAACACAGTTGTAATGTCATTCTCATAAGACTACACTGAATTCCATTCTACAATAAATGAAATAAAAAATGGCAGGACAAACCAACAGGTAAATCCAACAATTCTTATTTAAATAATTTGAAAATATTTTTAGGCAAGCTTGACCACACTGCCAGCCATATTTGTGCCACTATTAGGCTATACTTTGTTTTTTTTGTTAAGAAGTAAGACAAATAAATGATGTTTGTGGGATTTTTTTAAACTAAGTGCAGAGTTAATTTTTAAAGGAATATTTAAGTATTCATAGTCCTTGAAGAGAAAAAAATTTGTGAGCAAATTTCTAATTTTTTTTCTTCCATATACTGCATGGAATATGCTGTATAGCACACCTTTCAAGTTCAAATCACTCTGCAGATATCAGATTAAGTTTTATAGCAACCTGTTATATGGTGTAATCTTATAATACTTGTCAAATCCAGCTGTAAGTACCCAAAGCATATTTGGAAAAAGAAGATTAGATAGAAGGAAATAAAATATTTTTTGATCTATGCTTTTAAAATTAAAAAAAAAAAAAAAAAAAAAAAAAAGAAGCTGTATTAAATTAAACATTGCATATGTAATGCTGACCACCCCACAAAATCACAGTACAAAGCTATACAGAGTTAACAAATACCCCATCTTCATATTTAGACCTTGGGGAGGGAACCTATCAGACCTACCACATATTAAGGGGCTTGTTTCCTTTTCATTCAAACCTTGCTGTACATGGGTCACCCACAGGAATAAACTTGGCATTTCACCTGGGTCTGTACAATGAAAACACCACCATGTGCTGGCAAAATTTGGCAGAGCTGGGCAGGTTTTGTTGTAGGGAATCCGAACATTGTAATGAGGTCAGGGCTGAAATGTACTGGCAAGGCTCCATGTCAGGATGTTTTCACAGCATTTCTACAAACTGTGCTTGAGTACAAACAATTCAATGAGTTTCAGAGCTTCCATACATACAGTCACATCTTCTGAAGGGCAAGTTTTAAAACAACCACACAAGAAATGTAAACTCTTTGGCAGTCCTTGACATACAATGTTATTTCATAGTGCCCAGAGATTCACAAATGCACTGATTGACCAGTCTGCCTAAAATATTCTCAGTAATGTAATTTCTTTCATTTTGAGCTACAAAGGAGCAGGTTGTTAAAATAATTATCAAGTCTAGTCATTCTTCAGAACACCATGGCCTCTGAATAATGCAGTTTCTCTCAAACTTAGCAAGGTGAATTCAGCTCTGTGAGAATATCACTGCATTTCCTACTCATTACTGAAGGAAAATTTAACATATGTTTTGAGACTGCTATATTCCTTTTCTTTTTTTTTTCCCCCCCATCTCCATGTGTGGCCAATACTTTCAAAATTGACCATTTTGGGTATCTGAGTTATTTGGCTGGGAAACATCTGACTGGTCCTAATTTTCAAAGTTCAAGTGCTACAGCCTTTCTTAGATTCAAGATGGTTTCTCAGTATTCCCTGGAAAAAAAAAAAAAATCTCAAAATCTGTCATACATGTTTGTTTGGTTTTTTCTCTCATTTACTCCTCAGTGACTTAACTTTACTCTCACTACAACTGTATTATTGACCTGTAGTACTTAGAGGGAGGCCAACAATAGGTTCTTTTGAAAATCAACCCACATATCACACATACATCATCATCAGAGTTGCTTTGAGATCAATGACAGTCATCAGTCACCCCCAGAAAACCTAATCAACAAACCAAAGGTCAAAAACACACTAAAATTTATTTGGCCATGTGTTGTTATGCATATCATTGAAAAACCCAATAAAATTAAGCAGTTGGGTAGCAATATTAAGTCTTTTGTCAGAAAAGGTTTGATCTTTACCACGTTTTCTTTTTATTTTGTGCAGAAGAATGCAAGACTACATTAAGCAGAATAGTGTTTTTACGGGCTTGTTCTTTCCCCCACCACCCTTCTCAGATATTTGGAGACAATCACCATTAGGGAAAAAAAAAAAGAAAAAAAATAAAAAAGAAAAAAAAAATAAAAAAGGAAGTAGAGCATTTAGAGCTAGTGTAGATCATATCTGGCTCTGGTAAGTTCTCTTACCATAGAAACATGCCGCCCTCCATTTCCCATTGCAAGTAATTGTGGTTATCAGATAAAACAGTCATCAAAAGGTGTTTCACGAACCGTTGCGCTTATAAAAAGCAAGCTGCTGATTTGTCACTGAAAAAAATCAGAATTATCCATTTTATACAGCCAGTCAGAGTATGTTTTTTCACAGTCTGTAGAACTCCTTTCTAAGACTTGCCTATTCCCCCTGAAAGCAACATTCTCTCTTTCACAAAGGAAAGGTGGTGAATCTGGACCTCTACGACTGTGCTTACAGAAATAACAATAATGATACCAGTAAGTAGCTCTTTTCACTGTCACACTTTGCTATTTTAGACTCATTAAGCCTCAGACAGGACCTATCCATTTACTATGGGTACCACTATTTAAAGATAAGAAATAGAAGTGCCAACAAATTTATAATCTGCTTCAGTATTTTTCTCATTACCAGTGTCTCAAATGCACAGAGAATGTAGGCTTAATAATATATGATATTTATAGACTTTAATATACAATTAACTAATCAGACCTCCTCCAGAGTAGCACAAAGACTATAGAGTTCCATCTAGCTCAGTACCTTGTTTTAAAAATCACCTGAAAAGAAGGAGGTAGAGAAGAGCTGAAGTTTCTGTGGTGCATCCCACAGAGGTCAAGCACTGCTGAAAGGGCTGAGCCTCTTCTCAAATATGAATGCGCTTCAACTGCAATTTAGTTTAGCTCCCAGGCATTGCTACTTGTTTCAATGCTGCCTGGAGTAAAGACAAGCATGGATTTTGCCCCACATCTCTATTCCCCCAGGAGTGTTTAAACTCTGAATGCAACCCACCTCCCAACCTTGTGTATAATAAGGCAAACAGGCTGAGCTCTTTGAAGTCTCTCATGGTAATGTGTGTCCTCCAGGCCTCATCCCTAGGAAGATATATATTTTATGAAATGAATGAATGTTGCAGTATGGCCCTTTGGTATTTTCTAGTACCTGTTTCTGATTTTGCTATCAGAGCTGCTGCCTTTTACTGATCTTGTATATATCTCCTGCATGTCCATGAAACACAAATAAGAGACTTTCGAAAGAGTGCTGGTGGTTGACTCTCCTCCTCCATCAAAGCCAGCATCTTCTCTGCAGTAGCAGCCAGCTGATAACAGAAATGGGCCTGTAAACTCCACATTAAAAAAATGCCAGATGTATTAAATCACACTTTGTTAGGTGAGGGTTTTTTTCGTTTTTCTCTATAACACACAAAGTACTGGCTCCCCCTGATGTGTACACTGGAGCTTTTCTTCCTTTAATCTGACCAAATTTTTCCCTACTATATGGAAATTCCCTCCTATGTGGGAAAACATCTATAAGAGTACCTCACTTTCCCTCAGCAAACATTCTCAAAGTAATAATTGTTTTGTAAAATACCTGTCAACACGCTGACTCTATGGCTGCTTGGTGAGTAGGTGGACAGGACTTAATGAAACAGATTGTACTGGGCAGCATCCCCATTATCAAAACCTTTCAAATGACAAGGATGACAAACTTTTATTGTTAATGCATGACCACAAAAGTTACATCCAGTGACTATGTCAGGCAGCCCCTGAGGCAGGGAACTATGTTGACCATTTATTGTCTTATGCAGACTGCCTGTCAGGTAAGTTTTTTTCCATTTAGAGAAATTACTTACTGAGTCTAAATCTCTCTCAACATAGAAAACACATTTAGAGTTAGACACCATTCTCTAACCCTAAATTTATATAGCTAAATTCTCTCTGTACCAAAAAAAACTGCCCACTTGTCTATAATACCTACATGACAGGCTGCCTCCCTGCCTCAGAGACCTCATTACAAATAGGATGTATTGCTGCCCAAGACTGATGTGTGCCATGGAATGCCTTGGATTGTTGTGGTGATATTTGGGTGGATGTACTGTAGTTCGTTACTGCTCAGGTGTTCTGTTGGGGAGAGGGGACAAATAAAAACTGCAAACACTGGATGGTGTGTGGTGATGTACAGACTCGCTCATTAGTCCAGGCAGAGGTCTCTAAGAAGAGATTCCACTCAGGAGACATAGTACTGGTGTGACTGTTGTCATTCATTATTATTGCAGTCAGTGTTATTATTGCTATCACTGTTGTTATTATTACTATCACTGTTATTATCATTATTACTCATTTATTTAGACAAAAACAGAGGCAGTAACTTTTGTGGAATTGACTGTAGATGCCATCACGGGCTTTGTTTCTGCCAAGGAACTTTCCATTCTTGATATTTGCAAATATGAAACACATATTTGCTTTACATCTACATTTTTTCTCACTCCTGGCACACAGTATCAGTTGTTTTTCCTGTTGGATACAGAGTTCTTTCAAAGTATTTTTGTCTCATCCTTACTTCTTCATACAAAAACAGGTGCTGAAGGTTTAGGAATGTGTATTTTACAGCTACAGTAGATTTGATAGGTGCTCTAAGAGATCCATTTAACATATGAGTCTGAGCAACCAATATCCAATAAAACTGATAGAATTATTATTTGTTGCACTTTTACTACGGGAAAATGTTTCACAATGTGCAATATACCCTGATTCATATCCTGCCATTTATCAAGAGACGTCTTCTTATTAGACCCTGTTAACCAGAAAATAAACCTTTTTTTCCCCCAGTTTATGAGGAGTGAAACATGATAAATAATAATGGGAGAAATAACTGTCAAGCAATTTACAAATGATATGTCGTGAAAATATGGCACCTTGATGGTTTCTGCTAGGAAGACATATGCTGCAGCAATACCATGATTCAGAAGGTGCTTCACTTATTTGGGAATAAATGATTGTGGATGTACAAATATCAGCTTAAAGCTCAAGTTCACAGAATCACAGAATGGGTCAGGTTGGAAGGGACCAGAGTGGGTCACCTGGTCCCACCTCCCTGCTCAGGCAGGGCCATCCCAGTTTCTGCCCATTCATATTCTATTTCTAGGCACTCCTGAGCAGAGCCTGGTTGATCCTCTGACCCCTCCCTGCAGACACTGATAGACTGATGGGGTCCTCTCTCAGCATCTCTTCTTGAGGCTGAACAACCCCAGTTCCCCCAGCTTTTCTGCATAAGAGAGATACTCCAGTCTCTTAATTATCTTTGTAGCCCTCCACGGGATCTGCCCCAGTAGCTTCATGTTCCTCCTGCCCTGAGGAGCCCAGAGCAGGTCACAGCACTCCAGACGTGGCCTCATTAAGGCTCAGGAGTCTAATGCGTCATTGTGTTAAAATCAGTGTCAAACATACACACCTACTTATGTTAGGAAGTCAAGGAAAGTCATGCAGAGATAAGTCAGGAGATGGCTGTTGGCAGCACTGGGCACTTTCAAAGTCTAAAGATTTTTGAAGGCTTCAGTAGGCAGAAGCCATCCCAGACCTGGCTGTGTGCCATGAAACTGCCTCCCATCTCAGTGCACTCGCACTGGATAAGTGATTCTCACCCAGCACACAGTGCTTGGGAAACAATACTAGAACTTTTCCTCCACATCAGAATAAAGAGAAAGAAAAAACAAAACAAAACAAAACAAAGCAAAACAAAACAAAAAAAAAAACAACCAACCAACAAAAACCCACGGAAAAACAACCAACCAAAAAAACCCAACCAACCAACAAAACAAAACAAACAAACAAATACAAGAAACCAAATAAAAAAACCACCACCAACAAAATAAAAACCTGCTTCACCCAAGGTTACAGGAATTTGAAGAGCTGCACCCTTACTTTTACCATGAAGAGATATGAGACAGAGTGAGAAGCTTATTCTGAACACCTAATCAAATTAGATAATTTTTTTTTATTGCCTAAATAATGAAAAAAAAAATTAAGAAAATTATTAAAATTAATGAAACATGAAGAATATCAATAAAAATGTACAGTTAGGCTGTGTTTTGGACTATTTGGACAAGATTCAGGTAATGGAGGTCTTAAATAGGTCATTTGACTATAACAATACTAAAAGGACTCTAAAAATTCCTACATTTTAATGGATTTTTCAAACATGCTTACACACACAGAGCCACTTTTTCAGGAACAGAGAGGCAGGAGAGATACAAGCTGAAAAGCAAAACAATGAAAAAGTAACTAAAGAGAAAGCAATTTGGGGCGTGCTGAAATGTTGGAGGTTGTGGTTTATATCTGTTGATTGCTTCCATAGTACCCAAGACGAGTATAAGAAATAGCTCTTCTTCTACCTTGTTTAGTGGTAATTTTCAAACCACACTGAGGATAACTTGAGTTTCCCAAAGCACAAGATGATCCTGACAATTTACCCTTACAAGAAAGCTCTATGACCTGAAAGCGCAATAACAAAATTAGAATCTTGTTATAGACTTGGGACCAGTTTAGAAAGTAATGCTATTATATAAATTCTTTTCTCTGCAGGATAACAGTGAACTAAGAAAATATTTCTTTTTTTCTTTTCTTTTTTTTTTTTTTTCCAAGATTGCACTACAGCAGAAATGAGTCAAAAACTGAATCAGTAAAAATGTGGCTAAAGTAAGAGTGCATGCATGTTTCATTATCAAATTCATTATTAAATAAAAAATACTTAGATGATGCAGAAAAAGCCCTATTCCAATTTCAGGATTCTCACCCTTGTATTTAAGTGATTTAGTTTTAATTGTTGCTATTATTTGTTATTCTCTGTCTTCCTGAAGATCGAATTTTCATTTTACATATAAACTTATATATATCTGACTTACACATGGTAAGTTATTTCTGTGTTTTAGAGATGACCCCAAAATGAACCTCAGAGAGCTTTGTTGTACAGAATATTCATGTTAAATCTCAATTAAGTACTCAAGATTGGGAATATCCTTGATCCAGAATATATATGGAATATAAAGGTTTGTTTTCATCCCACAGACTTTAAGGACTTAACTGAGATAATGGTGTAATCACTTTTTGCTGCCTGTACAGTTAACAACAGGTAAGAGTCAATCCATCTTACATCAAATTGCTCTTTGAAGGGTCCAAACTTCCCTTTTACTGATTGGAAGCCACAGTGACTTCATTCTTAATTACATATAATTATCTAAAAAATGATGTAATATAAGTTGAAGCTCATATCTATTTATACTTTTATATACAGTCACAAAAGTATTTTTTATAATATTTTATCATGAGATATCAATTCAAATGCTTTCACCTAGATCCAAATAAGTGGCTTTGCATTTCTCAGATTACTATATCTGAAAAAGAGAATTCCACTCACATTTCTGGAACACATTTTATTACATAAATGGGAAAGGGAAGGTTTGGGAAGGGAACGGAAGCAAAGGGAAAAGGAAAAAATAGAAAAGCTTATTTCAAAGGGGTAGTTTTGGAGATTTTATACTGCAAATAGTTTTAATGTCCTTATGTCTACTGAGTCCAGAAATTCATATTGTAATGCAAGTATATGACTTTCTCAGCTTTTATAGCTCCAATCCTCCTTTTTCATTTATAATTATCACTCAGTATGCTTCATCTAACATCTAGCCTGTAGGAAAAGGGAATAGATCTTGCAATATTTGTGAAAAAAGGAACACAAATAAGCTTCTGGGGCTATTTAAACAATGGAAGAAGTTATAACAATATATACAATGATCTTGACCTGTATCAGAATATATTAGACTAGAAGTTTACTAGAAATATAATTTGAAGTTTTACTGGAGATCCATTTTCCAAATGAAACAGATTTTAAATTTATTCTACTGATGTTGTGGGATGAACTTTTATGATGATGCCATTCTACATCAATAAAATAGCAAAAATATATCTTTCTTGCCCCTTTGAAATAATATTCCTATTGATGTGCTCATATTTATGCTTCTGCCACACACATTCATAGTTTTCACATGTATTGGAACTGTTAATAAATTTAAAGTTTTTCTGACATGGGTTGTAACAAAAACCTAGTCCTTGTAGTATAGAACCTAAACTTAATGAATTTCCACTTAGTTGTTACAGTAGTGATTTGGCATGGGTTTTACACCTAGAATTAATATGTTTACTTATTCTATAATCTTCACAATATCATTCTAAATCAAATTGGAATTAGAACATTATCTCCAGTGATGAAAGAAAGTTGTCAGAATTGCTCTCAAAAAAGAAATCACTGACCATTGAAATCTAGCTTTCTTACACCTTGATCTGCATCTGAATTTATTATTTATTTATCTGAATCTGAATCTATTCTGCTTAAGGACAGGATGAAACAGACTTGATGATCTTTTTCAACCTTAATGATTCTGTCATTCAATGTTTGTTTTTTTTTTACTGTGAGGGTGGTCAGACAGTAGAACAAATTGCTCAGAGAAGCTGTGGATTCTATGTCCTTGGAGATATTCAAAACTGGACACAACTCTGATCAGCCTGCTCTAGCTGGCTCTGCTTCGAACATGGATGTTGGTCTTGATGACTTTCAGAGGTCTCTCCAAGCTTTAAGAAATGATTCTGTGATTTTATGATTCTTTGAATAAAATAAAAATTCTTTTAATGAAAGTAGTCAGCTGTTCAAAAAAAAAAAAAAAACTCTTTATGCTGTTTGGGGCAGTAAATTCCACATACCTGAAGTAGTAAGTCATAGCAAGGATAGTTTGCCAAAGGGCAAACTTCTTCATAATATTTTATTTTTTATTCCAGGTGATAACAACATACTTCAGTTGTATCTGGACACAGAGAAGTCACACAATTTTTCCACAGGGGCAACAAGATTTAAGCCTCCTGGGCTAAAGCAGTTCCCATATTCTGAGATTTATTTGTATGGAGATATTTTTTCAAACTAAGCGTACTGTGAATCTGAAGATCAAGATAAATACATGCAGCATCAGAGACCAGTACATATTTGGATGAAGATAACTTTTCAAGTCTCAAGGTAGTCTTGAAATCAAAATCCCAGAGAGCATCTTACTGAGGTGCTGCTTTTGGAAATTTACAGTCTGGTATTATTCATGATCTTTGAAGAATGTAAAATTAGGAATGGGCCACTTGCAAAGAGTAAAACTAATCTAGTGTGAACAAAGGGATGGATTTTTGGGTTCACAAGGTAAGAGGAAATTTCCCATTAATCTTGCTAATTTACTGCAGTAGTAACTGTCATGATCTCAGTTCATTTCTACAGAGATTACAAGGATGTATGGCTTTGACAGATCCAGTTTAATCTGCTTGTGTAATACAAAACAGTGGTTCAGAAAAAACCAGTAAGTTAAACATGGCAGTCACACAAATACACAAATTATAGAAGGTAACCTGGTTTTCAGCAGTGTAAATGTAATATCCCAGAGAAAATCCTGGTGACCTCAATTCAAATAACAGGATGAAAATGTCTCAAAAAACATAGTCTCTGAAATTAAAATGTATTTTCATAGCTTTCTCATGACTGTGATTACTGATGAGGAAAAACACAAGAGGTAACGGCAATGCTCAGCTGAACAATTTACCTGAGTTTTTCAACCTATGCATTGTGTGTAATGCCACTATTTATCTTGCTCAGGTCAATTCTGAAACCTGTTGTCTTTTACATATGACTTTTGAGTTCACCCTTTAAATCTCTTTTCACCCTTTACTCTACATAAGAGAGATTTAATTAGCTCAGCACCCAGCAGCACTGTTCTCTAGCAACATCACCTTTCTTTTTCATTTGTTTTCCATGAAGCAGGATATTACAAGGATGGATTAAAGTCTCATTTTGTAAAACCACAGTTGTTTAAGGTTTTTAAGTACTGATGAAGTACCCAGTACTATATGAGCTAAATATAAAATTTAAAACTTTGTGAACTATTGTTAGAAACCTCTATAAACTCTGTGTAGCTGTTAAATAGAATAAAGCAAAAGAGAATGTGTTCCACTTGATTAAAAAAAATTATATCAAAATATGTTTTGGTCAGTATCTAAATAAATAAATATTTGGCTGTTAAAACTATTTTTTATTATTATGGTTTCCCTCTTTTCATATTTTCTGTTCATCTAAGAGTTTTAAATTGCTGTTACCACTGCTCAGCCTGGCTCTATGATGTTGCTTGAGGTTGTACACTCATGGGTGGAGACATTTGGTGATGATAGATACTAGTATAAGTTAAGTGATTCCAAGAGTAAGTTTCAAATTGTAAAAAAAAAAATTAAAAAAAAAAATCTGTTGTTTGGTTGGGTTTTTTTGGTTTCTTTTGGGGGCGTTTGTTTTGTTTTGGCACCAATTCTCTGTTAACAAGACCCATTTACCAAATTTAGGTGCTCAGGCTTATGCCATTCCAGTGACCATCACTTTCATGAAGACACAGACTGAGTAACTCTCATTAAAATTAATAGTTGTTACTATCCCTCCATCTCCTGTGTTGTATCTTTCCTTCTATTATTTTCATTCCTCTGCTAATCTTTCAGACTTTCCCTCTGCACATACCTCCCAAGCCTTACAGTCCTCCTTTCTCTTAGGCTGTGGCCATTCTTTCCACTGTGAGACCAATGGCGCTTTTTCTAATGTTTCCAACTCACTGTTCACTACAACTGGTCACATTATTCAATGCAATTTAAGTGTTTGGTGCATGAAGCAAATCCTTCATTTCTCTACTTGCAAAAATGTCCTGAGCAGAGTCATCATTTGTCATTGTATACCAGCAATCTGCAGACGCCTATTCGTAAGGCAAGGTTTGCTCCTGAATTGTTTATCTCAGCAATTAGGCACTTTGCATTCAAGGAGTGTAATTTCTAACCTGCAGGAAAGAAGCTGAGTTTCAGAAGGAAAAGTTTTGTCATCTTTGGAATAGGAATCTGCTTCCCGGGTCTCTCTCTGGAATAAAGGGAATTTTTGCTTTTACTATTCATAATTCTCCTTTGTCAAAGCAGCAGAAATTATTTTTTTTTTTTCACTGAACCTTCAGACAAATTATTAACAACTTTTCTTTTAGCAGGGTCAAGAAAATTAACAGTACCTGTTTTTCTACATCTCTATTGACTACCTCTAGGTAAAGAATTCCAAGTCTTTGAACATTTCTGTTTTCTTTTTGACATTAAAAGAATAATTTTACCATGTAAAATCAACATCTTAAAAACTTTCAAAGCCTAAAACTGGAATTTGAATCCCTACACCAGAAATGCATCCACCTGGAGTTCACAGCATCATTTAATATGAGCAACTCAAGTGACTCATTGTTAAACTCTAGGCACATTGCTATCAAGCAATTTGCACTAAAGGAAATCTGTTTGGGAAATATTTAGATACCATAAAGAAACAATTATTTTCAGTTAAAGGTATCAACACTCTCTGTTCTGTTTCCTCATCCTTGAGAACATGGAAATCAGTAAATAAAATCACGTGGAAGTGTGGGAGGGGGGAGGTCGGCGACCAGAAACCAAACTAAACCAAACCAAAAAAACATACCACCTTATCAACATCGTTGAAATAGTTTTTAAATCTTATTCCAGTAAAACAAGTCAGGTGTTGGGTTTTTTTTTTTTTTTGTTTGTTTGATTTTTTCTGTTTATTTTGTTTTGTATTGTTGGGGTTTTTTTTCCCAGAACGCAAGGTCAGCCTTGAGCAGTTGAAGTCATGAGGTTGCTGCATACATGAATTGTCCTCTAGAGAAACTCTTGTCTTACAGCTTCAATTAGGTTTTATTACCATGAAAATTTCTGAGTCACATCACTCATGATGGGATTCTTCTGATCAAATGCTTATTTAATGGGGACCTAAACATCAGAGTTAGACTTACAAGATTCTATGTCTAATGAGAGAGAGAAATCACCCCTTCTAGAATGTTTGTTGCCATCATAAAATAATTGTCTAAATCAGCTAAAGAAGTGGATGTGTAATACTGTCTTTTTGCTAGTCAAATACTTTAAAAATTCCTCCTAGCCTTTTATCTCTCCAAGTTATAAGGTAGATGATTTGCAACATTCGGTTTTACAGAAATGTGGATATTTAGCCCTGGTGTGTCATGATTATTGCTCATGTCTCTTACAGGCAGAGCTAAATCCCAACTTTTCCTTCCTTCATTGCACAGTGTCATTCCTTATGAAACTGTGTTGAACTTCAGTTCACAGTCTTGTTCAGATCCTCT
>JAWWLT010000092.1:69128382-69144578 GCA_035040995.1 Premnoplex brunnescens
CACTTGAAATGGTTTTCAAAGCTTTTGTAAGAGAGAATGTGACATCTTGGCCTTCCTCAAGAAGCACATTCTCATATGATTTGTTATGTCCAAAAGATTCACAAAAGGCATGACATGGCCTTAAAGGACAAATTAGAAAGGACTCAGTTTGAGTGACAAGAGGAAAGCAGTTTTTGTCTGCCTGACCCATGTCAAGTATGGACAATAAGCCAACGTAAAGGTCAATGTGAACAATTGCCATGGGGAATTTCAGCCTTCCAAAGACAAAGCAGTACAGTCAGTAGTTCTGAAGTCTGTAGAGCCTGAAATGAACAAAACACTTTATGACACGCGTTTCACATTTAGCAAAGACTAAAGCGTCTAACATGTTTCTACGTTTTCTGCACACTTTTATTCCAGTTTGCATCATTTATTGCATTTTAGGTCAAAGTATCCTTACTGACAAAAATATATGCTTAAATCTTCCCTATGTGGCAGTGAGGTAGCTTCTACAATGGTTAGTTCTAGAAGTGTGTCTTCTAATTCACAGAGTAGGATCTAATGTTCCCAACTGCTTAGTCACTCTTTAAGCCACCAATATTACTGCTCTGAACTGACTGGAGAAGGAGAAAACAAGAATCCCATTTGCTGTGGAATATGGGAACATAGTCATAACATAGAGTTATATAAAAGATAATACAGAGAAGGAAAAAAGTTTGTACTTTATTCAAAGAGAAAAATTAGTTTAGGGGGATTCAGGCAGTTTTAGTTATCTTTCAGATATGTGCGTGTCATGGAATGCAAATGTCCTTTTTATGTGTGGTCATGAAAATTGACTTAAACACAGAAGTCTGTAAAAAGCAACATGCTACCTGATTAGCTTTTCTGCCTTCAAAATTGTCTGATTGTATGTCACCCACCTTTGTTGCAATTCAATGCCTGAATAAACCTTATTATTACTTATCATACCATCTGTGTCTGTGTCATCTGAAAGACAAACTCAGTGAGGATCAGCTCCCTGTTATGTTCGGTTCTGCAAAAGTGAATTGGAAGATATGACATCTCCCTGGAACTACTCAAGATTCAATTTCAGTCATAGTAGACAAGTGTAACAAATAATATCCACATCTCATGGTTTCATCTCTAATTATTTGCTTGCAGACTGCAATAATTCACTGTGGACCCACATTTCAGTAGTAAATTAATACTCCCACACCCTGTGCTGGCTCAGCTATTGTGACTGTAAAACCAGAATTTAAGTTCTGAGCCATGTCTCCAAACATGCTACCACCCTACTCACATTTCAGTAGCTTCTAGAAGAAGGTGAATTCATTGTGCAATCCAAAGAGGAAATAGAATCCAAGTTCCAGTCTATCACTGATCCCCAAAGGAGAACAAATATAAAAACAAACTTTCTGAGTTTGCTGCACTTTTTTTTTTTAATTTTTTACTCTTATTGTCTACACTTTAGATTTTATTCAGAGAAATGTATATTGTATTCTTGAAGACTAGCAAATAGTTACACTGAAAATAAATATTCCTTATAAAACTTGTAAAGTTGAAGCTTCTTAGCAGGTTGTAAACAACTTAAATATTGCATCGCATGTAAAAAGGCACCAAAAAAGGAAATCAATTCCAAAACTGAAAATGAGAAAAACAAAATCCCAATAAACTAAATTAACAAAAATCAAGAAGGGTAAGTTGGTACTGGTGACCTCAGCTGACCTACATTAGAGGGTAATTACTACCCAATCAATAGTCCTTATGCATAACTATGGACATAAGTAGTCAATGGAAAGTGATAAAGAGTGGTGATCAATAAACATTACAGTCTGCTGTGCAATTGTCCAAGAAGTGGGGGAAAAGTTATTACTTTTTGACTTTGGATTTCCAACGTAGGAACAAGGATTCATCGAAATTTGGGATTCGAGCAGTTTCCACAATATACTACATCATCTTTGTGTTTTAAATTCTTCTTGCACAACTGACTTAATTGCTTCAGTGCAATTTCATTTTACTGGCATATGGATTGCCAATGTTCCCAAGGAACATCTATAAATTTTGCACGGTCCTTGTGCAAATAAACTTGGTCCACTTAGCTGTTTTGAGCTCAGAGTCAAAAAAGAAAATATTGCTTCTGTTGTAGGACAGCAGAAAAGAGAGAAGTAAGGCCCTGAGCTTGAGGCATTTTGTTGAGAAGCTGAAAACCCAGTTGATGTGGAATATACAGTTTCAGGGGCCTAAACCAAAGTGCAATGAAATATCTGGTGAAGGGGAAAATGAAACTTTTTTACTGAATCGAAACAGTCTTGGATCTGGCCCTTGATGAAGACCCAGCTGACATGAACAGTCATTCAGAGTTGCACTTAATGTTTCAGAAAATATTTTTGATTTTTTAATTTTCACAGTCTAATTTACATTCACTGAGAGACAACAGTCAGTCAAGCCATATAATATAAAACACATTTACCACACTTTCACACATATACGTTCCTCCTCCTACAGTCTAAGTACTTTGATGAAAATTATGCCTGGGACATGTTTTCTGCAGACAGTACACGAATTTTTGTACAGACAATGCTAATTCGTTGTGATCCTGGCTAGGATCCACTCCTAAGTGTGTGGTTTGTCAGAATCTAAAACAGAATCCAAAAATAATCACATAGAAGGACTATGATTTTGAAAATTTAGAATTGGATCGGGAAGCATTTTCCCACAAAAATTACAGACTTACTGCGGAAATAAGGCAATGAACCCTTTTAAAACTAATTCGTGTACACTCTCTCAAAAGGAGCTTAGATGATTTTGAAATAGATACACTTTAAATCAAGGGAATGTACACCTTCTTGATTCCCTCAAAAATTATTTTTTTGACAAATTTTATGTGTTTTACTAATCACAAATAGTATTATAAATAAGATTACAATTCTATTTCTAATAGTACTTTTAGATTTCATCCCTCTGGATCTCCAGAGCATATTACCCTGACTCTTTAGTGCTATGGATGACATATTCCGTGTTCAAATTGGTGACCACATACCTGGTGTGGTTCCAAGAACTTCATCAGGACTACTTGCCTGCTATGGAATAAGATTTACAATGTTCCAATATCAAACAAAGAAAAATAAAGTTATCTTCTTCCTCCCACCTCTTTTTTACACATTTTTTTACTTATTATTAGGACTGTTTAGGATTGGTCAGACTGGATACATTTGGATTTCAGAATATGAAATGCCTTTGATTGCCCCCCGCTCCTCTTGCTTTCCCATGATTAATTTGTTATTATGAATAGTCAGTTTACATCAGGACATGAAGCTGAGAGTGACACCAGTCTCTGAATCATTTTACCCTGGGGTAGTGCTATCATCTCTTCCACCGTTATGCACATTATCTAAATTGCTTGAACATGTTTATGCACAGCTAATGGATTGTATTGTAAGGAATAATGTCTTGGTCAGACATAAATCTGATTTCAGACCTGATTCCATGATAAATATGTTAGCTTTTACACATGGTTTGTTTGTACCTCAGTGTTGTGCACAATTGGTTGGCAGTATTGTTGGTGACTGATAGTATCTTCATAACATTAGATTTAGATGATTGTGGCCTTTGATTAAAACACATTAAATTTTCTGCCTGTGCTGTTCCCTTGCTTAGGACTGATTAAAGAAATTATGATGTGCTTTCTTTTTTATGATCAAAGGAATTATGATGTGCTCCATAACTAGTGGTGGTTCTCCTTGGAACAACCATATTCATGAAACTGACCACAATTTACAAATTCAGTTCTGGGATTTTACTCAGTAAAACAGAATTTAGTCGTGTAAAGCCAATAGGACTTCTCCCATCAGCAGCCTCAGACAGCTTATGCACTGAATTTACTCTGTGCAGTTAAAAAATGACAAAAATTTGTGTGAGAGTGACATACACATTTGATGTTCTTTAAGTAGCTAATTAAAGGATCTGCAACTCTTTAACAAAATTTTCCTCTTTGTTTTGTACACGTCCGAAAGATAAACAGTCTGTCTAGTGGCTGAAAGATTTCTCCTGTACATTAGCACAGTTTTGCTGATGGAGAGGACCTGTCAATTGTGCAGATAAAGCCATTCTTGATTAGAAGGAACAGATTTGCCTGAACTATGGCAGTTGGCCTCAGAGACAGAGAACACAGCACGGGGCCTTTTCTTTCCTGATATAGCTGTATTCTTCATCCCTCACTGTGGAAGTTCATGCTTCCAGCACTGAAGTCTCCTTTTCATTCCTGGTATTAGAGCATGACCTCCACTATATCTGTTAACTCAATTAAATGACATGCCTATATATGTATGTGTATACATACATATATTCATATATGTGTGTGTGTATATATATATATATTTCACCCTGTGCTTCACATGTGTGTGTGTTTTGTGTTTGAGTAGTAGCTTGCAGTTCCTCAGACAGACAAGGAGGTTGTGCATATTTTTAACATATACTTTCAAAGCCAGGTAAAGATGATCTTGCCATCCTCCAAGAATTGGTAAATTCTACATAAATAAAAAAGTTCCAGATGTGGGTTTACAGAGGAGCTAACATGACTGTGATCTCCTCTATGGCACTGACTGGTGGAGTGTGCTTCCATGACTTTTGTGACTGCAACTTCACAGTGTCTTCAATTATTCTGGGTCAGCATTCCTCCCATCTGTCCTCTAACTTGCTTATTAGCAACATGTAATAGGTATTTATGACTCATATTATATTAAATTGAGAGCCTTAATATAATGTCCATTATTATCATTAATGACAGTACCATGAGAAGGCATTATCTGTTATATGGCAATATCTGTAATGTGTGACATAAGGAAATATGTGCTCCTCCAACATCTATGACATAAAATCAACCCTCACTTCCTCATTCTCCACATATTAAATATATGTCTAACTACAGATGGATGATACGAGAAAAACAGAATATAGAAACTATTAAAATATTCTCTCTTTCTATTGTCCCTCATTCATAATTATTGTAATAGAATAACATTCTAAGAAGAATCTTGAAGAAAAGGAGAATGTGACGGCCCTTGTGACATTTGACATTATCAGAAAGCCATAAAATGATATTGTTTCTTACAAGAAATGATACCCTTTGTGAACATTTTCAATACAGAGGCAAAAGAAAGATTTTGTTTTCATAGAAACAGCACTCTGGGGTTCAGAATTCAGACAAGGTAAAAGCAAATGCTTTTATAGGCCAAATGTTTTAACTATGCTAAACACTTCTGCAAACATGACTGTCACCATTAGTTTTTTCCTTTAATTTTGTAAGATTGTTGCACAGGGATAACATTGCCTGATCATGAAGTGTACTTAAATGTCATCCAACTTTGTTATTTTCTTCATTGAAAAGAGTCATCTTTGATATTGTATGCAAAGAAATAACTCACTGAATTCCTGGGTACCCCCTTGCATGCCCGGGAACAGCCAGTCAAACAAGTCACAGGGTACTGAAAGAGGTTAAATGTCCTCTGCACAGTCATAATTCACCAAATATATCAGGCAATAAAATCCTGTGATAACTCACTTTTCATGACAAACCCTGTAATGAGAAGTGAAAATGGGAAAAATTCATCTATTCACTTGACATGGATTGTAACTAGAAAGAGAAAAAAACAGCCCAGAATTAACCCATTCTTGCAATGAGCACACGGCTGCAAACAGATTTTTCTCCTTGGCTGCTTTCTCGAGTGGTGGTTCTTGATTTTATTTACCTTTTTTTTTCTCTTGAGTGCCTCTCTAGCAGCATGAATAGAGAGCAGTAGCTACAAATGAATAAAAAGAAACATTTGAAAGTGTCTACCCAGCTCATGATTATTTCCATGTAACAGAAGAGCAATCCAGACTTCCACTGAATTTAAATGCATAATTGAACCACTACCTGCCAGCTATTCCCCCTTTAAAGAAACCTGACTTCTTATTTTAGAGTTTATAACTCACCAAATTCATATATGCTTAGGTGTCAAAAACAGATAACTTTGTGCCATTTTATGTAAATACTAAAGGTACAGAACACATGATACATTTAATAATGAACTGCAAAACAATAAGAAAATAAGGGAGTTAATTACTTTCATGCTTAAAAAAATATTGTGTCATGGTCCAAGCATCTACAGCCAGATCCTAAAACTGAGTAGGTTATGAAAATAAATAAGCTGGAAATCACAGATATGAGTCAGACATATTCTCCATGTATTTGCAGAAAGCCATAAAAGATGCTGTTGAAACAAGGCTGATTCTAACACCTTTGCTGTAAACAGCATTAAAAGACACTCAATTGACTAGAGGGACTTTTGCACCTTGATCTTAATAAATGAAAAGGTCTAAATACCTTAGACATCTCAGGAGAAAGTAGTGAAAGAGCACATTAGAAAAATATGGGCATGACTGGGTGGCTCAGCTACATAAAACTTTATGACAACAGGAAACTTAAAATATATTAAGACAAAGGCATTTCTGGTGCATTCTATAAAGCTACATCATGTAATGTCAAAGTGACCTCTGCCCATCTTGTCACACCACATCATCTTGTCTTTTGTTGCTATGTCTAGTGACAGCACATTCTGTGATGAAGCATGACATAATATGGAGGACAATAAGAAATGAAAAGCTAACCTTTTGTGACACACATTGCATTAAAACATCAATAATACAAGTAACCGATAACATTTCGATCTCCTTGGAGGATTAAAATGAATGCCTCCCATTGTTACACAGGAACATGTGTTTACAGATTGGAGTTAAAATGAGTTTTCAAGGAAATGGTCCAGTATCCTGTTATTCTGAATGAAAGAGAGATCTTCTTACACTGAGGATTATTTTCTCTCACAATATATGTAATTCCGTTCTCTTGTATGGTGTCAGTAGTGAGATCTATTCCCTGGCTAGTACCTTTTTAGGACAGAATAGAACTGATTCAGTACCTGCAGTGCTATGTACAAGAAAATTGTGAATGGAAACCACAGGAAAATCTTCCAGTCTCTGCAGAGTTGGAGTTCTCAGAGGAGCAAAGCAATTCCCTCTCTGCATTTCACATAGAGTTTCAGTGAAGTGTTCTTTAGCTGGGATATTGTATGGCCTTAAAAAAATCCCAACAAACCAAGCAAACAAAAACAAACAAAAAAAGCAGAAGAAAACTGATGGCAAAGCAGAAATAAGGAGAATGAAATGATAGGAAGACTTATTAGTAAGAATTATAAAGGATGACGAACATATGGTGCAGGTGGGGAACGAAGGGAAGTCGTGCTTGGAAGCAGGCAGCTAAAAGGAGAATACTGATGTGAAAAAGTAATGCTGGAAAAAACAAGAGAAATCGGAAAGACTGGAGTATTCAGAAGAGAAAAAGGGCTCTGGTGAAAGAAAAAGGATTCATGCAGCTCAGAGGTTCATATTTCAGTTCTTAGTTACACTTCGCCACATCTCTGTAACAGGTAATGCATTCTTTTAAATTTCTCTATTTCTTGACCATGAACAAGAACACTGGGACAAAGCATTCTGTCATGGAATACTTCATTTATTAGAAGATGATTTTTTCCTAGATTTTCCTGATGCAGTCCACCAGAAGTCAGTACTTCTTTCTTTTCTCAGATATGGTTAGCTACCTTCAATTTCTAACCTTATGCTACATACATTATTATTTACTACACCACCACCATTATATTTTTTTTTTTCTTTTTTTGTGAGACTTGGAACTTCCTTTTTTCATACATCATAAACTGCCTTACAAAAAGCCATTTCTGAAGAGTCTAATCATTTGCTAATGCAATGATAGAGCGTCTATTATCCGATCTATGTTTGCCTTTGTCATTAGAACAATTATGTTTATATGTCATTACAGACAGAAATTTAAACAAATATCAGTGGTAGGAACAAGATAAGTGAGAGAGATTGAAGGGATTCCTATGAGAAAAATTCACTCTGAGGACTAATAAACACAAAAAATGCACTTTTGACTCAAGAATCTCATAGACCAGAAGCTGTTTGAAGCTTAGAGTACGTTCTGAACAAACAAGCTAATTTTCTTTTTTCCTGACCTCCCTCTTGGAGACCAAAGGCTGACAGAGCATTGTGTTCCTCATCAGGCCACCTCATCTGGGTTCTGTCACGAGGAGGAGCAGGTGATGCTGCTTAATATTAAGACACATGTCTATCAATGCAGAAACACCCATCACAGAACCTTGCAATTTGCTCCAGAACTGGAAACAGTATGGCTCTGTCAACACAGTTCTGAGCAAGGTGTAATTAAGCAAGACTAATTAGTGCTTTGAGCAGTGTCTTACAGAACAGACTAGACTGTTTTAGGCCTGCAAATTACCTCTGCATTTCTCATCTGCACAATTTTTGTTTATTTTATGTGAGGTCTGGGATCTCTATATTATGCCATGGAGAGATACTTACAGTATCCTATGACATTTTTCTTACTTTTTTTCCTACCAGTGTTTAAAATAAATGAACAAGGAATTCATTTAAAATTGTGTATCTATATATCTTACATTATATGTACACTTAACATTATCTTGTGTATATTCTTCTTCAGGCAACTTTCCAAGCTGCATTAACTAAAACTGTCATCTTATATATAAAACATTTTTCAGATGTTCTTTCATATTTGCAGTGTGAGTCAAACTATTCATCAAACCAAGAATGGATCCCTTTCATGTCAACAGAATTGGCATTCATTTCTTTTTAATGCACTGGCTGAGCAACCCATGTAATCATTTTTAGGAAATGGATTTTTTGTAAATTGTTTTCTACTAAGGTTCAGTTTCAGGTGACAGATTTATTCATGTGATATATTTTCCCTGCTGAAAGATTTTTTATTCATTAATTAATTAGCATTTAGTTAATAATTAATATGACCGAGGCAGACATGAGCTAAAAATCATTTGTCCTCCAATTAAAGAATTAGTTATGATTTGGAAATATATTCACCTTTATTTTCTGGACTCTACAATTCTTCATAAAGGAAACAAAGGCCTGCTGTTAAACTATAATAAAATCGGTCATGTCTTTTGCCAACCTATAACTGTAGTTCTATAATTTTATTTTTTGTTTTGTGAATTAATCTTCTCTGTATGAACAACTGACAGTGACAAAAGTATAAATATCAGTCAATGAAAATATAAAAAGAAATACACCAGTACTGAGAAGCAGAACACACTTTAGCTGTGCCTTTCCCTTAGAGCAAGGCATCTTTATTTTGCATTTCAAAGCAAGATGATGTGGACTATTACAACTTCTCACTTTGAAGAAAAAGGAAATAGTTCTGAACAGGAGAAGAAGAGAAAATAACATATTTATTCTGTGTAAGTTCAACTCCCCTTACTGCCACCATTTCTAAAAGATGTCTGAGCTCTGTGGTAGATCTCCACTCCACCTTTCCCTAAAAAGTCAAACTTGCCTTGCAGCTTTCCTTTTCAAATTGAAGAATCATGGCTTTAACAATGCTGGGTTCAGCAGCTTTACTGCAATGGATTTACACTGACAGAGGGCACAGTTAGATGAGATAATAGGAAGAAACTCTTCCATGTGTGGGTGGGCAGGCCCTGGCACAGGTTGTCCAGAGAAGCTGTGGCTACCCCATCCCAGGAAGTGTTCAAGACCAGGTTGGATGGGGCTTGGAGCAACCTGGGTTAGTGAAAGGTGTCCCTGCCCATGGCAGGGGCATTGGAATGAAATGATCTTTAAGGTCTCTTCCAGGCCCAAACCATTATATGATGCTGTGACAATTGCCAGCTCTTTCTTAGCACACACAAATCTACTCCAATGACTATTATGTTTTTAAAAAATACACTGAGTTAAAATCATCCAGAAGGAAAAAAACTCATGCTGAATGGAAGAACTGGAGGACAGCCAATCCAATAAACCTTCAATAATGAAGCAGCACTGCAACAGGATTTTCTGGCCTTAGCCCAAGCCCAGAGTTTTTGTTACACTGGGCTTTTTAAGCATGTGTAATATGTAAAGTTCTTCATTTTATTTCAATCCTTATTAAGTTGTTTAACATGTGGTAGAATAAAGAACTATTATATGTATTTTTGAAGTTGTGAGAGAGGGATGGGGAAAAAAATAAATAAGTCTGCTGAATAGGTAAGAAGGTAGAAATGAGACTGTAAGAACCCTCAATAATTAATCAAAATATCACAGTTTCTCTGAACAGGCTCTTTCCATTAATATTTATCTGTACTACCTTTCCTCACTGAAGTCACTTCACAGTCTCCTCACTTATATATAGCAGGAATAGTTCCCTCTTTTTCTCTTCCTTGTTTCCTCCATATTAAAATAACAAAACAACACCATTGCTTGCCTCAACCTGCAAAACGTGGGAGTGATATGGTAGGTATATACAGGCCCTGTGGGCCCAGTGATTTTTGAAAACACAGTTTAGTTCGGAGGCTCCCTTTTTGCATCTTTAAGAACTGGTGCTAGGGTGGCATTATCTAATTAATGTCTCTGTCCAAATTGTAATTAGTCTTATAACTAAAAGAAGCAAACTCAAGTAATCATACAAATCAATCATCCAAGATCTTACCTTTATAAAACTACAAAATAGTGGGTTGTTTCTCTTCTATACGAGGGTTTGGGATGAACCTTGGTAAGAGGTTTTAGGTGCTTTCAGGAGATAATTTTATTATTTTTTAAAATAGTAATTTCTTTCCTGTATATTTTTTAAATGAAGTTACAGGTTGATAAGCCTGCAGTCCAATTTTCCTCTTTCCATGATAACCTGCCATTATGAGTCATTCCACCAAAGTCAGTGGAAGTGCTTCCAAGAGTTTCTGAAGGAAGAATCATGCCCTTCATTTTTTGTGCCAATATAGCATACCCAGTGAAATTTCCTCCAGCCACCTTAGGTCTTTGCATTTCTGTACTACAAGTTAGTCAATGGCTGTTATAGCTTTGCTGGTTATCCCTCTCTTTGTTTACAGGTCTGTGGTGTTTTAGATTCTCAGAAGACAAGTGTACTTGAACAGGTCATTTTTATACAGAAAAGGATTCTTGGAATCCTTTTTTTTTTTATGTAATTCAGTTTTTTTAAACGCTCTTTCTCTAGTTCCACAGAGACACATGTATTATATCACTTTTGTTATTGTCCTGCATTTAGCTGGGACGGAGTTAAGTTAATTCTTAGTAGCTAGTACAGTGCTGTGTTTTGGATTTGCTAAGAGAAGAGCATTGTCAACGCAGCGATGCTTTGGTAAGCAGAGCTTACACTGAGTCAAGGACTTTTCAGTGTCCCATGCTCTGCCATGCACACGAAGCCAAGAAGCAGAATGGCCAGGAGAGCTGAACAGAACTGGCCAAAGGGATATTCCATACCTCAGAGTATCATTCCTAGTATATAAACTGGGGGGAATTGCCCTGGAGGGAGGTCATTAATGCTTGGGGAGAAGCTGGGCACCAGTCAGTGAGTGGTGAGCTATCATGTTGTTCATCAATTGTTTCTTTTTGATTTTGCTCTTCTCTCTCTCATTTTCATTACAGTGTTTATTATCGTTGTTATTGACAATATTTTTATTGCTAGTAGTATTAGTATACTCTAGCATTATTTAATATTATTATTATTGAACTGTTCTTGTCTCAGTCAAAGAGGTTCACCTTTTCTTTACAATTCTCCTCTCCACTGGGGTGGGAGAGGGGGAGAGTGAATAAGTGGCTGTGGAGTACTTAGTTCCTGGCTGGCATTAAACCAGGACAATTAGATATAGCTATTATATTACCAAAATGGGTGAGATCTCATCTGATGTCCACTGTACACAGAGGAAATGTTCCCAGTTACTGCAGCAGTTGATGAGCATAAATGTGTTGATTAAAAAAGCCTACACGTATTAAAGCCCTTTGATAGGACATTATGGATTTCAGTCTAAACATGAGGTGGTGGAAGAAGCATCTAATCACAATAGGCTCCATAGATCATGATATAAACTGATTGTTGTAACATCCTCAAGCTTGACTGTGAAGTTGTTTACTACCAGACACAGGGAATGATGAAAGTCAGAGGAATTCCTTTCATTTACTTTGATGAGCTTTCTGTCAAGTTCATAATATTTACAGTGTTTGAAATTATATGATTCAGTCATAACTATAGCTGGCCAGAATATATTATTTTTGTTTTCAAATAAATTTTCAAAACAATGTGGGTTTTTTTGATAAAAGCTGTTAACAGAAAATCCAGTTTCCCAAAATACTATAAATAGAATTATTTTCACTTTTTGATGGACAATTTCATAAATGTCAATATTGTAAAAGGAAATTACTAGTTTTTACATAGTTAGTGGAAACCTCAGTGGATGTAAAAAGATACAGCTCAAGCAGAAATATTCCAGCCATACCTGCTCGTTGTAATAAGTAGGAAACTATCAAATAAATATATTTTCAGGACATGGCCCTATGTGAATTATTAATAGCCAAGGGAACATTAGTTATGGGGTTAGATAGTATTTACAATTATCTGCAAGCTTTTTAGTAATTCCCTGTCCTACATCACATGAACAGGCAGTGGTTCTTCACAACTGGTTCTTCATTTTCCTGGCAGTCATTCTCTGGAAATTTTCCTTTTGTCTCAAAACATCTGCAGCAGCAAAGGGATCCAGCCATGTGCCAGCGTAGGTGCAAGGACAGCAGGAGTGGTTAATGGGATTTTCAATTTGCTATTCATATTTTGCTTTTTCCACCTTGGGAGTTTAAAGAATTGAAAAAGTTCTGTGAATTACAAATCCCATCGAAGCCTCTGTATACAATAATCATTTAATTATTCAAGTCTTTCTACTGTTATCGTTGATGCAGTAATTGGAATTTCTTTTGCATTGTGTATGCTGATTACATTTCTAAGAGAAGGAAAATCTCTTTATTTCTTTTTTTTTCTGTTCTTTTCCTTTTTTTTTTTTTTTTTCCCCAGAATGAATAATAGTTGGAATCTGCCTGAAGATTTCACAACAGCTAACCCATATCATTTTCCATAAGGCAAAATGTCCAGTCTATTCATGCAAAGAACAATTATTCAGAAATGTGGCAGGAGAAATGCGGTTACTGCCTGCTTTCTGAGGATCAGGGAAGGCAGTGTCCCAGAGTGGGGTGTTTTTGCACTGATATGTTGTGGGGTTTTTTTTCAGTTGCCGGAGGTTGCCCACATATGGTAAAGAGTGATAATGAATGAGATGGTATCCTCTGGGTCAGAGACAGACACTGTCAGTAAATGGTATTTCTCAGGAGGGTGTGCTTTCTCATCTTTCCGAAGACACATTGCCTCTTACACTTCACCCCACAGGAGATCTGGTACAAGTAAATAACTACAGTGGAAGAAGGAACTCAAAAAGCACATTTGCAATGGGTTATTCTATTAAACAACGGATACATACCACACTACTGAGCTCCCTGAACAGGCTTCCTTGTTAAGTACTTATATTTATACATTGTCATCTTCCATTAATATGGGAGTCCTCTCGTGATCAGTGAAGCAAAAGTTGACTTGAGTAAAATGAGCAAGACGTAGGAAAAGGTATATATAATACGACAGCACTTCTGCTCTGGAGACAGGCTGGGAGAGCTGGGGTTGTTCCGCCTGGAGATGAAGGCTCTGGCGAGACCTCCTAGCCCCCTCTAAGTGTCTAAAGGAGCTCCAAGAGAGCTGGAGAGGGTCTTTGGACTGGATATATAGGAATAAGGCAAAGGGGAATGGCTTCACACTGACAGAGCACAGGTTTGGATGAGACATTAGGAAGAGATTATTTACAGGGAGGGTGGGGAGGCCCTGGCACAGGTTGTCCAGATGAATGTGGATGCCCCATCCCTGGAAGTGTTCAAGGCCAGGTTGTATGGCGCTTGGAGAAACCTAGGATAGCCTCTGTCCATGGCAGGGCAGTTGGAATGACATGATGAGATGATCTTTAAAGTCTCTTTCAAAACTCTTCCAACCCAAACTATTCTGTGATTCTATCATAAGAGAGGGACTATAATGTGCTATTTTGATTACTGTGACAGAAATTTGAGCAACACTCTTCGTAGAACATCATGGAAACATCAGCCACTTGCAACAAACCCCTGAGAGTAGTTACCATCACAAAACTGAGAAAGAGTGGACTTAGTTCCATCCCCATGTTCTCTAACTGATTCAGTCATCTCATTCTTTGGTAACCAAGCAACAAGCTTGCAAAACCCAGAAGGCTATTTGGATCCAGTGCTGGACCAAGTCACTGGCTGTGCCAGTTTGGATTTCCTGCACCCAGAGACTGCTGCCTGATGTCTCAGCATACAGTGAGTCTAGACAGTGTGTTCAGGAAAAAACGTTCTGTTTAGAACAGTAATATTCACAGTGACCACACAAACAGTCTTATTAAGACTAGCTGAGTGAACATGAGTAGTTCTTAAAAAAAAGAAATTGTTATTTTGCAAGAAATATTAATTTTAATCAACCAATAGAAGGAAAGGGAAAAGCTTTAAAATGAAATCCTATCTATAGGAGAAACAAACAAACAAACAACTACAAAAAATTAGACTATACTTGACATATAAAAACAGTAAGAGTACCCAACTGAGAGTTGAATATATTAGCTTAAAACATCATGATATTCTAATTATTTATGAAAATTAAAACCCAATGAAAAAATAAGAAAATCTCTTTGCCAGAACTATATGACATGGTCTTGATCTCCCAGTGGCTCTCCCTTGTGCACATTATGGACACACAAACAAAAACCCCTAGAGACTTATATCATTAACTGGAACAAGGAAATAATAAGAATGATGTGATAAGATGGCCCAGATACTGGTACAGAACCTTTACCCTTGTAAGATTCTACATGGTTTCTCTGTCTGTAAGTCTTGATTCACAAATTTTTATTTGTGAATTATATATATTTATGAATCCATATGTCACTAGGGTTTTTTTCTGGTTTTCAATCAGATTTATCACACTCGCCAAAAATTTGAAAACTCTTGTGAAATCTCATGAGACTATGGTGAACCTTAAATACATGTTATCTGTTTCCCACATCTAGATGTGTCCAACAATGCCTTAAACAAAAAAACAAACACCAAGATCTTTACCTATAAAAATTCAATTAAAAAAATCCTGATGAGCAGCGATGACAAAAAAAAACAAAACAAACCAAAACAAAAACCTATAAAAGAATTACTCATTGTAGAGTGAAAACAGCTACAGAAGTTGCAAAATTAAGAACCTGAAATAATCAGAATTAGGGGGAAAAAAAGCTATTTTCATTTCTCAGGTGATTTAAGCAGAAAACTCAGCTATGCTTGTGGCATGGCTCAGTTTTGGAGATTAGTTATTATTTTCCCACCAAGATTCAAGTGTGAAGAATATAAAATAAAACCATAAAATAAGGCCAGATACTGTACTGCAGTATTCTCTGTGAAAAACTGATAGTAACAAATTATAAAACAACATAACCACATTCTCATCACTGAATTATTGAGCCCAAAACTAAAACCTTTGAGAGTCTTAAACAATCTATCATTTTCTCTGCTTTTCTTAGAAGATTAGCTCATGATATGTAATGATCTTTCCTATATATTTTAATTATTTTTAACTGTTTAAATAGAATTTGAGTAATGACTTCTTAATGTTCACCACAGAAGGTAACTACATTTTTAATAGACTCCTGGTGCAACCAGTTTAATGTTGTAATTTAATTGAGGTTTATGCAAATAAAGGAATAAAAGAAACCAGAAAAAACACCTTCCTTTCTTCATGTGTAAAATAATTACTGTATTTTCACAAAATCACAGAACCATAGAATATTCTGAGTTAGAAGGGATCCATAAGGATCAAAGTTCAAATCCTGTCCCTGTCCAGGAAACACCCAACAATCCCACCTCGTGCCTGAGAGCATTGTCCAAATGCTTCTTGAACTCTGAGAACTTGTGCCCATTGCCCTGGGGATCCTGTTCCAGTACACAAACACCCTCTGGGGGAAGAACATTTTTCTAATCTCCATCCTAGCCCTGCCCTGACACAACTGCAGGCCATTCCCTGGGTGCTGTCCCTGGTCCCCAGAGAGCAGAGATCAGTGCCTGCCCCTCCTTTGCCTCTCCCCAGGGAGTTGTCCCTGCAATGAGGTCTCCTCTCAGTCTCCTCCTCTCCATCTGGACACACCAAGTGCGCTCAGTGTCCTCACACGCTTCCCCTCAGAGCCCTTCCCCATCTTCATTGCCCTCCTTTGGAC
>JAWWLT010000092.1:69150827-69178332 GCA_035040995.1 Premnoplex brunnescens
ATTGTAACTCTGACTTATAATCTCTCTTGTGGTGGGTCCATTTCTCCTGCCGGTTTACTTTTAAACCAGCACAGTATGCTTCTCCTTAGAATATGGTTTTAACTTTAAAATGCCTTTAACATGTTGATTCAAGGTTTCCTCTTAGATAATTTCACATATGAAGTGGTCTGATCTCTATGGACTTGATTGATAATTCCTGGATTGTGGCTGATGCTGGTTGCTGACAACAGACCTGATCCTGACCCTGGTTTTGGAGCTCTTACTCCTGGCTTCTTCTCAGACTTGCCTCTTCAGCAGAGACTCACCTGAAGATCTGGGCATGGCAGACTGTGTTCTGCTCAGCTCAGTCAGGTGCCACAGGCCTGCCTTGTGATGGTGTGCTGGTTTTGATTGAGGTAGAGTTAGTTTTCTTCACAGTGTCTGGTACAGGGCTTTTGTCAAGTTGTGCTGAATAGTGTTGATAACAGAGATATTTTTGTTGTTACATAGCAGGGCTTGTGCAGAGTCCAGACCTTTTCTGCTCCCTGTAATGCCATGCTGGCAAGGTGGTTAGAGGTGCATGGGAGTTTGGAAGGAGACACAGCCAGGACAGGTGGCCCAAAGACCATATAACATCATGCTCAGTATGTAAAGCTGGGGCGAAGAGGAAAAAGAGGAACGTTTGGAGTGATGGAGTTTGCCTACCGAAGTAACCCTTACATGTGATGGGGCCCTGCTCTCCTGGGGATGGCTGAACACCTGCCTGCCCATGGGAAGCAGTAAATGAATTCCTTGTTTTGCTTTCCATGTTTTTTATTTTCCATATTAAATTGTCTTTATCTCAAGCTATGAGTTTTCTCACTTCTACCCTTTCAATTCTCTCCTTGATCCTACTGGTGGGGGAGGGAGTTGCTGTGTCAGGCTTGGGCACTGGCTGGCAAAGCCACTACCTTGTGTGTGCCACTCCTGGCTCCTGATTCCTGGTTTCCCTGTCCTTACCAAGCATCCAGCCTTTCCTGTGCTCTAGCAGTAACTAGCCCTGTGCTGGTTTGTGCACTGAAGTCACTGGTGTATGTAATGATCTTTCATTTACTTCAATAACAAGAATTTGTTCATGGGTGAATACTTTCCTTGCTTGTAGAAAACTTATTACCTGGATTCTCATCAGCTTAGAAAATGAGGGAAATTGGCTTGTAATCTCCACTGTGAGGCTTCTCAAAATGAGGAGCCTAGCAGGACAGTATCTCCCTAGGTCCCAGAAGTGAGGATATGCCTGTCTGCTACTGCTTCAGCTTTTGTTATGGGTCTCTTAATGGGGAAATAACAAGAAGCAGAACCAGAAACTTGTGAGTGATGCAATCCATTAAACAGCATGAATTGCAAATTATGATGAGCCAGTATACTTTGTAATAGTTTTGAAACAAATTGATGAACAATCTCTAAAATAAACTGCATTTTTATCTTTATGGAGATTGTGAATAATAAAGAGATTCATGCAAGGAAAAGCATGTTTGCTGATCAATCACAAGGAGAAAGAGATAAATTTGCTGAAAATTATGCTGTTGATAAAAACTGTTTGAGAACATTGTTTGTTGTGAAAGTTCTACGTGAAATAAATTTACATACACAGTTAAAGCAACAATAAAACTAGAAAGACAGGCTCTATCAGTTGTTCTTGGGGACAGGGCAGGGACCTCCTTTAGAAACCATTTTCTTTCTGCAGATTTTCACCTAAACAAACTGCTTTGTTTACTAAGCCTATATAACTTGCAGAACACAGACTTTTCAAATATCAGTCCCTGTCCACAGCTAATATCCCCCAGGACAGACTTGTTTTGAGCTTTTAATAAAAGCATTGCCACTAGGTCACAAGAGGTGACTAACCCACTCTATTCAGTCCTGCAGAGACCACAGTGTGAGTGCTGTATCCTGTTCTGGGCTTCTCTGTACAACAGGGACATGGAGCTCCTGGAGTGGGTCCAGCAGAGGACAGTGAGGCTCTCCTGTGCACTATGTTTGTACTATTCCCAAAATCATAAGCTGGAATGAGGACCAAAGTTGATATAATTTGCTGACCTGTTTCTCTATATCTGAATGCCAAGTGTTCAAGCCAGTTTCAGCTTGGTGCAATCCAGGTGTACTCATTCAAGGAGCTTCGTGAAGGAGATCTACTACTAATTTATTTAAATCTTCTGTACTCAAGACTTAGGCTGAAACTTCTGCCTCCTCAAGCATTTAATATTCCTTACAGACAGGTGTATTATAGTGTGTCTAAAAGACCCTAAGACTGAACCAGTAATAGGTGTTTTATACTCCTCAAAAGCAAACAGTCACTGCTGATAGGCATTTACCACATAGGAAGGAATGATTTTTAAATAGGACAGATGATGATTTGCTTGCCCAGAACATTTAGTCCTCCTCTTGAACAGGAAGGGAATGGTGACAAGATCAAATATAGACAACCAAGTCGTAGCTTGCTTAGAATAGGCAGATGGGGAGAATCCTACCCAAGGAGGGCACCTTTTATGTTGATGTTGATGTGTGAATGTAACTAACCCTTCTCCCATCATTTTTCAGTATGCCTTGAAATTTTCCTAAAGTTTCCAGCTAAGAGTAAGTTTGAATTCAAACCAGCCTGTGTGTTAAGTAAGTTTCCACTCAAGACTGGTGTCCAATTTGTGCTTAGAATATAACTATATCCACCCACGGCTTCTCTTTGATAATTACTAGTTTATAGAGATCACTTTTATATCATGTTCTTGCATTATGAGATACATGGAATACAAATTGGCTTAACATTACTTACACCGTAAAATCAAGAATAAATTCAGGGAGTTAGTGTCATTGTTTCTCTCAATGTAACAACATTTTATATTTCAATTTAGAAGCAAATCCCGACTGTTTTTTTTTTTTGAGGGACATGTTTTTTAACTGAAAAACAAGTGACAATATTGTTTCAATGACAATGCAACAGCTAACATTCATCTATACTAAAACAATTCCAGCCCAAATAATTTTAGTTTCAGCCAATCGTCTCTGTAGTATTAGCCACAGGATAATTAGAATACAACCAATCTTAGTATTATAATTACTTGCAGCTTAATTCTCACATTGACCTGATATTGCACACCACTATGGCTCATTACACTTGTTTTATTAACGCAGTGTACCAAAAATTATGTTAACATTCTTGCTAGCTGCAACATAATCGTCTGGTTCACCCACACACAAAATAGCCTCTATTAAAGGTGAAATAATAATAATAAAAATATCACAATAAAAGTTAAATGGTTAGTTAGATTGTGATTTCCAAGAATCACAACAATTTACATTATTGTTCAGATATTTTTCACTACATATTTCTAACCATTCTATTTTGTTTAGAAAATTATATTTATATATGCTTTTCCAACATTCAAAGATACTTTATTGTATGACAGCAGGAATTGAAATAAAATGAATTCATAAAATCAGTGATGCCAGTGTATTAGCAGTTTGCCCTCAATATTTTGCTATAATGGTTATCAAAACTGCATTAATCTTTCTTATTGAAAACTCTTTATACATCCCTAATCACCATTAAAATGTTATTTTGTCTTCAGCACAACAAATTAATCTTCTTTCCTATTAAAAAGAAATAATCTAATTTTTTTTTTTAACCAGGCTTTGCCTGTTAATGATGCTTCTCTGAAGCAAATATAAGAGAAAGCTCAAAGAAAAAGAATTAATAGAAGAAATGAAAGGCAGAACTAGAAACTCTTAATAGACATTACAGACAAGGTTTATCAGTTTCCATATTAATAGTCTATTGTTGCTTAAGGCTTTTCAAGTGTATCTTTTTCACTGAAACACTCACAGATATTTACTGATTCTTAATAAAATTCATTAGCATGGAGGCCACGAAAGAAAAACCCGTGGATCAGGCATGGAAAAAGCCATGTTACCCACATGTCTGAGTAAAACTCAGGACTCAGGCAACAGCTGTAATAAACTCAAAAGCCATTAAAATTCAAAGATATTAGATTAGACTGATTTTTAAGGTCCAAGTCATTAATCTTGATCAGATTTCCAGCCTTTACTTCAAGAATCTAAAGCGAAGGATAATGAGATATAGCACATTACAGTACACTGTAATACATGACAGTACATCCTATGAATACCTGCAATTATTTAGTATGACTTGTAACTTCAGTAATTCATACAGATTTCAAATGAATGCTGTAATATATATGGAGTTTTTTTCTGATAAAAAGTTTACAGTGTGGCAAATATTAGGAAAAGAAACTCCATAAACAAAGAAGCAGTCAGAGTAGAACAAGCATCTCATATTTGCCTGCAATATTAATACTTATGCAGTAAAAGATGCTTTTAAAGATGCAGGTTTTTACACCAGAATAATGACTATAATAATACAAACTCTTCCTGAACAGTTGGATGCAGCAGTGGTGTTTGCAGCTTTTGGGAAATGGCAATTGCAAACCAGCTCTAATAGGTCTCTGCAGTCAAAAGTGCAGCTCAAGGTCAATAAAACATTTGTGCCTCTTAATTTGGTAAGGATGTACAGCCCACATTCCACTGTGCATTATGAATATTCAGTTCTGGTGACTATTCATTATTCCTCCTAACTGAAGGAGCAACATGTTCTAAGCAAGTAAGTTGAATAATTTCTGACATTGTTTCGTCAGGGACCTTAAATATCATCGCATTCCAACCCCTTCCATGGGCAATGACACCTTCCGCTAGACCAGGTTACTCCAAGCCCCATCCAACCTGGCCTTGAACATTTCCGGGGATGGGCCAGCCACAGCTTCTCTGGGCAACATGTGCCAGGGCCTCACCACCCTCACAGCCAAGAATTTCTTCCTAATACCTAATCTGACACTCCACTCTTCCAGTTTGAAGCCATTCCCCTTTGCCCTGTCCCTCCAAGCCCTTGTCCCAAGTCCCTCTTCAGCTCTCTTGGAACCCCTTTGGGCACTGAAAAAGACTGCAAAGCCCCTTTGGAACCTTCTCTTCTGCAGGTGAACATCCCCAGCTCTCCCAGCCTGGCTCCAGAGCAGAATGGCTCTAGCTCTCAAAGTATTTTCCTGGCCTCCTCTGGACTCGCTGTAACAGACCCACATCCTTCTTATGGTGGGGACTCCAGAGCTGGATGTGGCACTTCAGGTGGGGTCTGACCAAAGCAGAGGGGCAGAGTCTCCTCCCTTGACCTGCTGCCCACACTGCTTTGGATGCAGCCCAGGACAAGGAGGGGTTTTCTGGGCTGCAAGTGCACATTGGTGGGTCATATGGAACTTCTCACCCACCAGCACACCCAAGTTCTTCTCCTCAGGGCTTCTCTCTACCCAGTCTCTGCCCAGCCTGTGCTTGTGACTGGGGTTGCCCTGACCCAAATGCAGGACCTTACACATGGCCTTGCTGAACTTGATGAGGTTCCCACAGTCCCACCTCTCAAGCCTGTCCAGGTCCTCTGGATGATCTCCCTTCCTTTCAGCCTGTCATCAGCAAACTTGATGAGGGTATACTCAGTCCCACTATCCATGTCAGTGACAAAGGTCCCCTTCTTGGGAGAAAGGGGAATGTGATTCAAGAACACATAGGAAATGTGCTAGATTTTTTATTCCTGGCATGTCAGATAACTGGAATAATAGCTCTGTCTATCCACCCAGCATTTCCCCCACACTTCTATGAAGATCTCACCTCTGTGTTAGAGAAAACAAACACTTTTTTGTTTCCCTATACTAGCCCTTAGATTCCAATTTGTCCCTCCGTATCTTAGGTAAATGGGGTCATGAAGATCCTTTCCCTTCTATTTGACTAGTCTTAATTATTTATTTCCTGTCATTCAGCTTTATGACTATGCAATAAAAGACAGGTTTAATGGGCCAGTAGTCCAGGATGGGAAATAATCCAGCTAGTGAAGCATTGAGGACATCAATTAGTGGCACTGCTGATAAGTTTTTCCCCAGCCTGACATCTGTTTATAAGCACTCATAGCCAAAATTGTTTTGAAAAGCAAAGTCAGCCTCAGGCTTTGGAACTAGCATTAGTGAATCTCTCCACCCTTTACTACTTGTTATTTTCTGTTGTGAAATGACAGGATGCCTACAATCATGCATGAGGGAGACATTATCTGGTGTTTGATCTGATGAGCAGAAGTCAGGGTTCCTGGGTTGTCTCCAATATCATTCCTGATTCTCATGTTCTATGTGTATTTAATAAGTATATTAAAATAGAGACCAACACCACAGATGTAAGAAAGGTTTCTTGAAACTGTTAGTTTGAATGGAATTGGCTTCATCATGTAATGAGTTTTTATTTCCTTTCCAAAAATAATTCAAATAAATATTACTACTGTTAGGAACTTTCCCTGCATCTAAAGATAAAATAAAAGAGTATTAAAAGATTTACAGGCTTTAGAAAAGAAAGGACTCTTGGGACCATTGTTCTGGACTGCTTTACAGTGCAGACTGAATATGTGCTTCAAGTTAACATTTGCTTGGAAAATAGAGTACCTTAGAAAAAGAGACAAAGTAGAAAACAAAGAGTCCCAGTGGAAACCAAATACCAACCATCATTAGCAGTAATTATCATACAATATCAATGATTGTATAATAATCATATGATCATAACTACAGTGATTACTCTATATTAAGACTATGTTAATACTGTTGTACACATTAATGTATAATATACAAATGCATTGGAATGTAAATATTTATGTAAATGAATGCTTTCATGAGACTTCTGTGTGTTTGCCCTATCAAAATCAGTTGTTATGGTTCATTTTATACACACATTATACCAGAAGAGCAGTGACACTGAGTAAATCAGGCCACAGTTCTGTTTTGTCCCTGTGTGCTATCATCAACAGCAGCAATTTAATAAGGGACAGGACATGGAAGTAGATGAAACACAGAAAATGTCTCTGCTATATCCTTGCTGCTTTGGGGAATCTAAGACTCAGGCACTCCCTGAGTAGAAATGCATGTTTTTCTTTCAAACTCTGTACATATCTAGTTCAATTACTTTTTTAATCCATAAAATACCCTTTTACATTTGTAATTCCTACAGCAATGTGTCCCATCATTTAGTTAGGCACTATGTAGGAGAGCATTTTCAATTGTTTACCATATAATCTGACTAATCAGTCAATTCTCCCAATTCTTGTATTGTTAGGAGCAATGGATACTTCTAATCTATTCACGCTTTTAATAATTTTGCTCCTCATAAAAAAATTCTCTAATTTTCCAGACTAAAACATTAAAATTTGGAAATTGTTTAGTACCCTTACTTACCTTTTCCTGCCTACTTTTGCATTTTGAAATTCTTCTCTATAACATTTTAGAAGAGTGGAGGATACTACCATTGTCACGGGACTTAGGGAATGCTTAATGATGTGTAGCATTTGTCTTATTCTGCTCTGTTCTTTATTTCTTTGCTAACATTCCAATTTGCCTTCTTTGGCTCCTACAGAACATTAGGCTGACAGAAATCAGCCAACAGTAATTCTCAGGTGATTTCTTTTCAGTGGTGATAGCTTGTTTACAGGCCTTTGCCATGTCCTTATCATCATATCTGTGCCTTTGATACCTTTCAATCTTCAGCATTGAATTTCATCAATATATTTAAAGCCTAGATGACAACATGCAGCCTTTAAATATAGTAAGAATTAATCTTAAACCTCATCAACGTCAGCTGTCATTTTTACTGCCCCAAATAGTTAAATACCACTGAAAGTCTCTCACCTTATTTTCCAGTAACTGCTGGATCTGTTTCAAAGAGGAACATCTATATCTGCCTGGAGTTACACAGATAATCTCTGCTCATTTTTGACCATTTATTCTTGCCTTCGCTTCTTCTCCTTTTGGAACTTACTAACATGTGGTGCATCTTCCATCAGTTTTATTTTTGTTATTTACATAAAGCCCTAAAGCCCTCTAGAAATTTAAGAAAATTATAATCAGAACCCTGTTCCTTGTATGTTTGTCAACTTAATCAAAGAGTCCTAAAACCTTTGCTAGGCCTGAGTAACCTCTCTGAAAACCATGATGACTTTTGCCTGTAAAAACATCTGTATTTGTATGCTTGTTATTTCCATTCTTTCTTATAGCAGCTAGCAATTTGCTCAGCAAAACTCAGATATACTGGTCTGCAGCTCCCTAGACTGTTTTGAACTTGCCATCTTCCATTTCCCTATTTAAGCATAGTTAATAGTTCAGCAATTTTATACTTGAACTCTTCTGAAACTCTTGGGTGAATACCATCTGTTCCTGATAATTTGTTACCACACATATCACCAGTTAGTTCTAAACCCTCTCATTTCTAGCATTTTTGTAAGCTGCCCAAGTACTGAATTTAGACAGCCTACTAAAGAAAACCTAAAACCTTAGGTCTTAATTCAAAATTTTGGGAAGCTGCACCAATGACTCTCATCCTGATATAAATAATGATCCAAACTTAATGTCATAACCCTATTTTTCTGTTTTAGGTACACATATTTCTATCACTCAGTCACTTTTCTATTCCCTGTCTTTCCTGTGATTGTTCAGAGTACAAATACCACAAAATCCTACCATTTAGGTACACTAATCATCAAGATAAACTACAGATATGTAGGCAGGTAAAGACAGAACATTACTGAGTTTTTTCAAACCTTAGAATTTCAATGAGAAGCATAAATGGGGGTATAAGGATTCAGTATAGGCACTGTTGATACTTCCATCAATATAAAAAAAATTGAGATATCCTAAATTACCTGTCTTCAATCACTATCTAGACAAATAAAACCATACATTAAAGATGAAAAAGTCTTAATCCATTTTAATGTATAATAATATTATGAGGTTTCTGAGTAACAGCTCATTACTTAATTTCAGGAAGCATGAAAGGTTTTTGATTACTGCTTTGTGTTAATTTTCCACCTATATCTATCTCTATATATATAGACGTAATTTTTTTATAGAATTATTTTCTGCTAGATATTTCAATACTATGAAACTTTGCTGCTGGTTTCTGTTTTAACTTCCCTGAGGGGAAACAGCCTATCTGATCCTATCTTGCTTTAGTGAAGCACACTTCCAAAGAACAGCAGACTTGCTAGTCACAAGGTTAAGGAACATGCTGGTTATAAAAATAAATAAGATTTCTCCACGACTGTGCAATTTTGGCATAACAATAAGCCTTTAACTTTAGTGCACAGGGACAATGAAACAAAAATCCAATCAGAACCATTCCATTGTTTTTATGAGTTTTTTTCATTAATTATCTTCTGTTTCCCTTATGGCCTTTTTACCTGTGGTCCATAAAAAGCAATTTCTCTTTTACAGACTTTCCATTTTGAAAATGTCAGGCAATTGGGACAAATACAAAACTATTTTCATGTGCTATGCTTCCAAAGTTAGTGAAATCAGTATTTTGCATGTGTATGCGTGTTAAATTTACATGAAATAAAGGTGCTAGGTTGACAGCCATGGAAAACAACACTCTTTCTGTTCACAGAACAATGGTATAAACAGTGGGACATTCTCCATCAAGTTCTGAAAAAGTAATTGCATCTCAGATAGATGTATTCTGGCAGAGAGAAAAATTAAATTATTATTAATGTTAATTTCTTCAGGAAATATTTTCAGAAGAGGGTAAGGACACTTTTACCATTGCTCCATCCAGCCATCATGGTTTCATACTCCAGATTCCATGAAGACTGAAGGGAAAAATAGCACTGAATACAACAATTTTTTTTCCCACAAATTTAGTAATTTTGATGGACAATTTTCATCTAGGAATTATCCTTAAATACAATTGGTTGGGACTACTTCCCTCCTAATAAAACACAAAGGACTGAGGCATATGCTTTATTCAAGGAAAAACAGTAATTAATGAACTGTGATCTAAAAGTGTTCTCAACACTTCACTTCTTTGTCCTCATAAAAGTTCACCAAACGAGGTACAAAACCCTAGAAAGAGCAAAGACAGTTAAATACTGTTTGTCTCAAAATACAGAGGTGTATTAGTTCAAATCCTTTAAGTTTTTTATAAAAAAATAATTCAAGGACTCAAGAATTAAGTTTTTGCAGACATATCTGAAGAGCTCCTTGATATTTCCCAAAGGACTTTCAGGCTTCATTCTCACTGATTGGAGTGTTGCTGACCCATCTATGATCTCTTTAAATCTACAATTACCATTCCTTTTTTTTTTTTTTTTTTTTTTTTTTTTTTGTATTGTTTTTTTTTTTTTCCCTAGCAGATCTCAGGAATTCTCTGCGTTGCAGACCCTCACAATCATACCAAACTGTTCTCAAGTTCAACCCTTCTTCCTGCTTTTGAGAGCTTTATAATCTTGAAAAGGTTACCTGGCATCACCATTCATCCTGTAGTCACTAGCAATCATCAGTGAAATCATCTTTTTCACTTCAGATGGGAAAGAAAATGGGGATTAAAGGGGAATGCAATTTCTCCATAAGCAACATTTCTTCAGTGAGTTGCACTGGGAAATGAGCTATACAGGTTCATATCCCAAATCAAGTCAGAGGCCACTAGATCTGATGAGTAGTCAAGGAATATTTCACTCCAAGGAAAGCAAAGATCACCTCTCCTCTCTCTTCCAGGCTTCTTCTCTGGGTACACCAAACATGCAAGCACCTGCAATCCCTTCCCAATGTAAAACAAATAACTTTTTAATAAAAATTAGTGAGAAAAAAAATCTTTTTATAATTAAACAGGGAAAATTCACACAATCATCTTCATGAGATATCTTAGGAAAAAAAGCAATAGAATTCAGGAGAATGCCACCTGAAGACCAATTTCTGCATCATTTCAGAATTAAGTAAAAACTCCCATATAATTCTGAGAATCTGAACATAGTTCTCAGCCTGACCACCTGCACCCAGCATAATCCTGGTGTTTGACTTCAGTGGAAAGCAGACAAGGATGCAGTGACAGTAGCTGGTGTGTGGTTTTGTGGTAATTAAAAAAAAAAAAAAAAAGAAGGTACAGAATTGTCCCACAGTTTGGCTAATGAAAATCATCATCACATGTAAGTACACTGCTTTCTCCACCATCTCAGAAAAGATGTAAAGTGAATTCAAAATTTCAATGATTAACTATATGTGACAGGAATACCCAAAGGGTGGCCTCTAGTCCTGATGAATATCCTGTACTGAGCACAATGTTGGTGCTAGATTACAGAGTTAAAACATCCAGACACAAGCACACACAAAACCCTGCACATTTGTGTCACTGCTTCTACCACCTGACTTAAAAAAAAATGACAAGGCATGTTATCTTTCTCCTTGTTAACCTTTTTGAATTGTAGTAGCTGGTAAAAATGACATAGAGGGAAAGAACATTTCCTAAGTAACAGAGGAAATAAATGCAGCAACGGCAGAAGGGAAGCCCATCCTTTTTATTATTGTAGAAATAACACTCATCAAGAAAAGGTGGATGAAGATACTAAACAGTATAAACTCAAATGCAGATTAATTTCAAATGAACAATATACCATACCCTAACTCCTGGACTGACTTGGGGTTTGACGAGCAAAACTCTCTGATTAATAATGCAAATGACTAACACTGAAACCCTAATTATGATATTTTGTAGACACTTAACATCTTGAATTTTAAGTCTATTAATGTTTTAATGTCATTTTGTAACACAAAACTTTCTGGATCTTCTCAAATTAACTATGTTATACCAAACAATTTACTCAGAGATTTAGAACCTGCCATTTTACATAGAATTTATACCATAAAACTTGGACACTGTATGAAATATTAGAAGTTTCCAGAATGGATATAACTCAGGTGTATTTTCTCTTTAATTTACTTTTTTTGGCTGTTTTTGGGAGGTAAGGCCTTTGTGGGCTCCTTTTTTTTTTTTTTTTTCTTTGATTGTCATGACTGCACAGTTTAAATAACACCACAGTGTGTGAAAATACTATGCTGCTATTCTCAGGCAAGTTAGATCTGGTTAAAAACAAAACTCTCCAACACCCTAATTCATCTGGGAAAAAAAAAAAAAAAAAAGAAGTGAGTCATTAAGACAAGACTATAAACAAATCTTTAAAAGCAAAGATGATTAAACTGATTAATCTTCTTTTCTTGAAATGCTAGGTCACGCTCTTATTATTAGTGACACCATAATGAGCTGTAATTAAATTCTGGCAAAATTTCTACTTTCAAGTAATTTGAACTACTACTGCAAAAACACATAGGAAACTATCCTTGCTACCAGGAATTGACATTTTTGTACAAACAGCACTCTCAGTAAATGTGGCTGCCTATATTAATCTGCTACTTTGTCAAGGTACTTTTATTTTTACAAAGTTGCTCATTACTGTCTAACTTTTAGGACAGCATCTTCACTCAAGTGTAGATTAGCATGAAGAACATGCATTAGTTCCACTCTAATTAAGCGTGTGCTTAAATAGTTTCCGGAACTAGAATTTTAGTAAATAATACATAAGACTTAGACTGAAATCTGGATTTTGCTGATGCAAAAATAGCAACATGTATTTAAAAAAATACCTTCCCATTGCATGCCATCCTCTTTCACGTGTATGTGCACCTGTGAAGAAAATGACAGGGTAAATCTGGGGAGATGGGAGGTCATGCTGCTTCAGGCATGAATGGTGGAGAGGCAAAACTGTGTCCCAATTAGTACTGCGCGGTATGGCATGGTCATGATTCTCCCCTCTCCACAGTAAGAGTAAGTTGATGCCTTGTACACAGCAGACAAGAGCAAGATTCACAGACAAGGCAATGAGGTTTTCAGCAAATAAACACAAAATCAATAAAATGGAGTTTTGCAATCGGTATTTTGAAGGTGGATCAGGGCAGGAACTGGAATGAGAGTCACACACAGCTCCTTTACACCTTTCTATGCTGATAAAAAATGAGTGATGGAAGTCCTTCAGGGATAATTAGCTATCTCCAAATCTTGCTTTTATTCTGGTTTCAGCTAGGGTAGAGTTAATTTTCTTTTTAATAGCTGATATAGGGCTCTGGTTTGGATCTAGTGTGAGAATAATACTGGTAACACAGTGACGATTTTCATTGTTGCTCAGCAGTGCTCACTCTAATCAAGGAATTTTCAGTGTCTCAAGCTCTGCCAGCAAGCAGGTGCCCAAGAAATTGGGGGAAAGCATGGCCAGGAGAGCTGACTTTAACTGGCCAAAGCAGTATTCCATACCATAAAGTGTCATGTTCATTACATAAACTGGGGGGAGTTGGTCTGGAGCTGCTGATTTCTGTTTGGGAGCATGCTGGACATTATCCTGCAGGTGTTGAAATTGTTTCTCTTGAGCTTTCTTCTTCCTCCCTCTATCACTTCTTCATTTTATTATTATTAGTAGTAGCAGTAGTAATTTAAACCATAATAGATATCCATCACAGGCATCTGTGCAGGCTACTAACTATGCATTAGTCACCCAAAAAATGATACCACTGTGGTTTCCCTCCCAAGCTGTACCTCTTTGTGGGGTCACTGTGTAACCAATGGGTTTCTCTTGAGCTATTCTAAGGAAAGCAGAAGTATCCTGAATTTGCTTGCAACCAAGCCCAGCACAAGGCTGTTCTGCAGCAGCTCTCTGTAGAAGTCTTACTTGCTTGCTTTAATTAAGAAGAAAGATCCTGATGGCATGATTGTCAAATGAAAAGTCTTCACAATAGTTAATCTCCTGATTCACTGATGAAACAGACAAATTCCAGTCCAGGTTCACCTCGAGGAGCAATCTAGACCAAGAAGGCCAGCAGTGAAAGAGCATCTCTGTACCTTCACACCTCTCTCCCCTAAGGTGTTCTCCCACTGAAGTCACACACAGTCACACCAAGTCAGGATTCAGTACATGGGGAGGACAAAAATCTCTGAGGTGGATGGTGAAGATAAGGCAGGTAGAGATAAGAAGTACCGTGAGCCTTTAAAAACAATACAAATTTTGCTGTTGATAAATATCCCCGGTGCTAAAGTGACCTTGCAATACCACCCCTAGTGTATAACCCTGGCTACATGTTCTGTGTTGTCGTGTTTCGGCTACAAGCAATTAGTTGTCTTTGTTTTCATCTCTGAATATCCAGATTTTACAATATAAAGATTTTATTATCCAAGTTCAGCCATTGTTTCACTGTTGTTTCTTCTCTTACAGGACAGCTTGTTATCTACATCTTAATCCCCTTCAAATGTCTTCTGCTCTGAGCTGAAGGGATTACAGGATTTACTGGATGTTCACTAGAGGTTAACATGATTATCAATCAAGAAATGAGACAACAGTTTCATTGCAATTGTCTTTGTGTCTGAATATATTTAACTGCAGCGTGGGCAATAAGAGGCTGTGGTTTTGAGGAAGATTGTGGAAATACCAAAGCATTGCAATGACAAGGAGGTAAACTATGTATAAATGAACATTTGCTAGAGACAGTTGAATTGATAATAATAGAATTTCTTTCCAAAATTCCGCAGTTCCCAATTGTGCTTCCACAATTTCATTGGTACACAAAAACAAAAGCTTCTTTTATGGTAGGGAGGTAAACCCTACAAAGATTTTGTTAAAAACGATAAGAAGATTTCTTAGGACAATGGACTGTGTGAAAGAAATATTGAAAAATCAAATTCAATTAAAAATACATAGAAAATAGAGGTGTAGAGGAACATGACAGAATCCAGATATGCATTTTGGTAATGTAAGGAAGTGATTATTCAAAGGTCTGACAGGTTTTTTTTTAAGATAATAGAACATCATGACAACTTCAATAGTTTTAGTTCCAAATATTCAGACAACTGTCATAGCTCCATCAAAACAGCACAAATGGCTTATATTGTTCAAATTTTGAAGAGCAAACAAAGATTTTGATACCTTGTGGGAAGGCAATATGTAGGCAAGTGGATATAAGTGATGATGGCAACTCCTTACAAATGTAATCTATTTTCATCAGATATTGATAGCAGCAAAATTGAACTGTATGGATGTCTATGGGAAATGAACAGGCAACATGGTATCAAAATGGTTGAATTAATTAATCTAAGAATTCATTACAAAATTTAAATAAATAGAACCTTAGAATCATTGAGTTAGAAACGCCTTCTAAAGTCATTGCATGTCACCAAGTGCCACATCCACAGAGCTACTAAATCCCTCCAGGGATGGGGGCTCCACCACTGCCCTGGGCAGCTGTGCCACCCTTTCCATGAAGATGAATCTAAACCTCTCCTGGCACAACTTGAGGCTGTTCCCTCTCCTCCTGTCCCTGTTCCCTGGGAGCAGAGCCCAATATCCTCCCCACCCTCCCCGCCCTGGCTCCCCTCTCCTCTCAGGGAGGTGCAGAGAGAGAGAAGGTCCCCCCGAGCCTTCTCTTCTCCAGGATGAGACCCTCCAGCTCCCTCCGATTCTCCTCATCAGGCTTGTGATCCAGACTCTTCTCCAGCTCCCCTTTTCTGGTCATGAAGTAGTTTTGAACAATTTGCTCTTCTGTGCCATATTCTCCTCTGGATTTTTTCCCATTAAATTTCCATTTCCATTATGCTTTTTGTAGTCATTATCTAGGGTAAGTCAGCCTGAATACATCTAAAATATTTTAAGATCACAGCTCATACTGCCTTTAGAAGGGAGAACTACCTAAGAATGTCAGTTTATTAGGTTTTATTCATTTAAAAACCAAAGACAAGATGAGCGCATGGTTCAGAAGTGTAGTCTGTAGTTAGCAGCAGCAATAACAGAATGAATCAGTAAGTTCAGATTCTCACCTGAAAAGATGTCAGAAACAATTGTGTTAGCTTTCAGCTCACCCAAGCACCACTATAAAAAGGCCAGAAAGTTAGTTGTCTGAGCCTCCCTCTGCTGTCACAGCAAAGCAGACATCTTCACAGGTAGATGCATCTCATTTTATTGTATGTTTCTATTATATGTGATAAATCTTGGTTTTCTGCATGGATTTTATAGAGAATCTAGCCAAGACATTTAATCTAATCACTTTACAGTGTGTATAATTAACAAAAATGTATACTGCTCTGTCAACAGCAGAAAATTAATCTCCCTTGATCTGCAGTTAAAAAGTTCAGAACAAAAAATGAAACCTTTCATTCTTTGTGTAGGGCACTGGCCTGAATAATGGCAAACAAGAGTCTTCAGTACAGACTCTTCCACTTAAATTTATTTAAGAGAATAACTGGTGTTACAATACAGTCACAAATTTCAAAGCAGTTTTAATACCAAAAGCAAAGGAATTCAGCCTGATGCTAAGGTAAGAAATTTAGAATACTGCAATTTCATGATTCATAATATGAGTAAGAGAGCATCTAGTAAACAGTGTTTCATAGTCATGCACTGACAAAATATAAAAATAAAATATAATATCATATTCTTCAAGAATTTTCAGAGTCTGAACCAGGCACCAGAAGGTACAGACTGACAGTGTTTGATATATACTGAACAGTTATTCACACAAAAGAAACCAAACCAAGTTAAAGAAAAAAAAATACACCAAACAAAAACAAAATTAAAAAAACATTAGCTGTCTCAGACTCAACAAATATTTCAAGGTTTGAGAAGCATGAAAATAGAGCAATTGTCAAAATGAGAAATCTAAAAGTTGACACTCACACTGTCTGATAATCACTCAGCTCATCTTGAGCAAATTCCAGAGTAAAACCTCATTGAAGTGAGAATATTCTATGGCCAGCTGACTCTGATCATGAAAATTTACTGAGCCACTCTAATCTTGGTTTGAGAATTATCTCGTGGTATAATAAAACCTTAGGAAAAAAATATAATGAAGCATCTGTAATGTATTTGCATTTCAAGTAATACATTTTCCCATGTTAAATTGTAGAATCATAGCATTACAGAATGGTTTGCGTTGAAAGGCACCTTAAAGATCGCCTACTTCTTACCCCCTGCCACGGGCAATGACAAATTCCACAAGCTCAGGTTGCTCCAAGCCCCGTCCAACCTGGCCTTGGACACTTCCAGGGATGGGGCAGCCACAGCTTCTCTGGGCTACCTGTGCCAGGGCCTCACCACCCTCACAGGGAAGAACTTCTTTCCAGTATTTCATCTAAAGCTACCCTCTTCCGGTTTGAAGGCATTCCCCTTTGTCCCATCACTACAGCTCTGGATGAAAAAGACAGATTTCATGTTGATTTCGTATTTCTGTCTGAAGGAGAATGGTGTAGAGGGAAGTGCTTTCAAGAGAAATGTTCCTCTCATATTTTTGCTTGAAGAGAGTAAGACAACTCATGTGTGGAAGGGTAAACAACTACATAATTCTTTTCAGGACCAAGATTGCACTGGCAAAACTTACAACTTTGATGACAGGCTTCCCAGAGAGACCAGGAGCTGTAAGAAGCATGAGCTATGCTCCTAACCTTGGAGACTGAAGGGGCATGTTATCCACGGATTTGGCTGAGCCCCCAGCTTATTCCTCTGGGGTCAAACAAGAGTATAGGAAAAACTCTTCCATGAAGGCTATGAGATTTCTACATAGGTAGAATCTCCAGAGGCGTTCTAACATTCACTTCAACATTTTGAAAAAGCTTGTAGAAAATATATTTTACAGCTCAAACCCACAGCGCATTATTCAAAGAAGCTTGTGTAGTTAGTTCCTCTCTGTAAAACTGCAATTTAACATTAGTATGACATGACCTCAAATAGGATCAGGTTTTTTTAATGTATTTTTAAAAGATGAATATGTTTTAACTAGATATTTGCCTATTATACAAGTTTTAAACTTTAGAAAGAACCAGGTGTTCATCTGGAGTAAAACAATAAGGCTTACCTAAAGAGAAAGTACCAGTAGTACTTTCAAACAGCTGGTCCTGCGTGCTTCTGAAAATCTGATTATATTAAAAGACATACAAGCATACCTTTATTAATATAATGATTTGGCTGTTTGGAAACATTGTAATTAAAATGTTATCTAATCGAGCACTTAGTTCTGTATTTTGTTACATCAAAGAGATATAGAATAAACTAGATATAATACTTAAATATTTCTTAGAAAAAAAGGCTGAAATTCTTAGAGCAATGGCTAAGTAATGGATGCAAACAGATATTCAAAGCCAAGCTAAATGGGACTGTGAGCAACCTGTTTTAGTGGAAGGTGTCCCTGTTTATGGCAGAGGGTTTGGAACGAGATGAACTTTGAGGTGCCTTCCAAGCCAATCCATTCCATGACTCTGTGAATGCCTTAATCATTTAAGTCTATTCACTTCCTGTTGAACCTCTGAACACAAAACAGCAAGATCAGAATGGACTGGATGCAGCTGCAGTACAGTGGAAGGGAATGGGCGGTGAAGGAAGTCTTGCCACCGGGCAAGATACACACGTGACAATAATTACTTGGTCTATATATTTTTTCTTTTTTTTTTGCACAATTGTTCCCCCATGTTGTTCAAAGAAAATTGAAAGTTGTTTTTATTTATGCTGATGAATGTAACTAAAACTTGTTTTAAGAAGGAATACAGACCAAACCCATTTCTTAAGACATTAAAAATCACAGGCTTATATAAAGATGATAATTTCACCAAAGCCATCATAAAATAGAAATATTATCTAAAAATAATAAGCTTGTTTTTGTTTTTCAGCAATGTTTCTCCTAAGACATAATTTTAATTGCAGATTAGTTTTGTTCGTGTAGTTCTATTGATAGATTTTAGGCAAGCAACATACATCATTAACTGTATTGTGTAGGGAATCACATTTCAGACAGAAGCTTTGTCTGGCCAAGCTACTACAGCCTGTCTGATTGTTGCAGAATTGTCATTAAATGAAAATGATGCCCGGGAATATTGAACTTAATGTTACGTTTTAAAATAACATGAATAACATTACAGTTGTTTTAATGAAATTCATAGGATAAAAGTGTCATTAAACAAAGCAACAATCTTGGCCCTGGTGCCCTGGTCAAATTCCAGTCTGGCTGATTGCATTCTGACACCTACTATTTTTCAGTTTGAATTTGGTACGTTTGTGTGCCTCGCTGTTTGTTCATTGATATGTTAGTGCCCCTACATCATCAGCTCATAGCTATCTGTCACCCGGGAGATAGTTGGCTGTCACTCTTGTCCATCCAAATACTTTTAATAAAGCTGTAACTGCAGAGCATGACCTTGAAAAGACCCCTTCCAATTCACCTTCCTGCGGTTCATCAAGTTATTTAGATATTGCTTAACCTAACAAGCGAGCATATATATAACTTATTTCAGTGTTTGTTAAACATACAGCACAGCCTCATGTCCCATTTCTGAAACAATGTGATGCTGAAGACCATTAATATGTGCTTAAAGCTGGGCACAGAGGTATCCTGCCACATACTGGTGCTTTAGCTTAGGTCAGAAAAGTACTCTGAGCAGTATCACCTCCTCACCTCCATTTAACCATGATTTGCTTCAAATTGTGGAGTGGTCTCTGCAAAGATGACCTAAAATGAATGAACTTTAAGTGCAGATATGTTCCAGGAGCACAACTTATGCACCTCAGCAACAACTAATTATGGCGACAACAGCCCTGGAGTAGAGAAAGTCCAAAGCTAAGAATAAATTCTCAAAATGTGGACTTCAGAATAAATTGTTTTGTTCTACAGCTCTACCCTTGAAGGTTCATACCACTTGCATATGGACACATAGTCATATTCAAGTGCTTTACTCAAGTAAGCAGATCTGCTTTGTACTGTCTTACTAGTCTTTGATTTACGGGTCAAAGTCTGGATTGAAGTATATTTGAGAAAACCCTTCTAATACTGCTGAACTTTGGCAGTTGTAGAGAGCTTATGGTGAAAAACATTTTGAAGATCTAATTCTTGACTCATTGAAAGCTTTTAAAATTGTAGGACCACAATTTGGAATTTCCTTGATTACACATTCAGGCAGGATCTTCAGTGGTGACCTCACAGAACAGTTTTTAGTGTGTTTGTCACATCTCAAGGTCTTAATTTCTAATGCAATTCCCAACTCCCCCTCCATGTCCTTTAATCTTGAATACTGTTGGTGAAATCCACTTCAGACATTCATGTATATGAATTTCCTGTTTGTGAGACCAGACAAGATCATCAGGGAGCACGTGAAAGCATTTGAATCAGCCATATATTTTTATACACATTGAGAGTCATAAAAATATAGAAGTTCAACAAAAAGTAAGAAAGAAATGGTGCCAAATATCAATGAAAGAGTGTCTTTATATCATGTAGCAAACAAAGTATTCCAGAAAACCTCATCTATAAGTAACTGTAGGTACTCAGTCATAGCCCATTCCTGCTGGGGTCAGGTGCAACATCCTGTTCTCTCAGCAGAACAGAAGCCAAAGCCACATCCCTCCCAGTCTGTTGCATAAGCACATGTCAGTGCTGCTTGAAACTTCAAGCTGTGCGTTAAATTGCAGCTGGATTGTCACCATTAGGGCTTTGTCAAAGCCTGATTTAGGGAGAAAGTCAATGATCTGGAAAAAGACGCGAAGTTTTAAATGTACATAATCAGATCTTTAGAACTAATTTCAGGCTCAACACTTCCTTAGGTTTTCTGCAGGTAGGAGAAAGAAGACAAAGAAATGGAGGGAAGAGTGACAGGATAAGTGGAAAAGAGTAGACAGGACTGTGTGAGCACAGATGCTAATGAACCAAAACCCACCATTTTATTTAACTGTTACATATGTCTGCATAGCAGTAGGGCATTTGAAAGCAATCACTGTGTGTATTAGGCACGTCTTAAGATTTCTGTATAGGGAAATATCCGGTTTTATTTCTTCCTTTTTGAAGTTTCTTCTTAAGATTAAGGATATTTTCCATTCAGTATCAGGTCACAACCAAGCCATTCTAACAGTGCACTAACTCGCTCTCTTGCATGCACACACACATCAATACAAACAACAAGGAAGAAGTAGAAAGGGAGCAGAAGGAAAAGGGTAAGGAAAGATTAATAAAGGCCTTGAGAGAGCCACAGTCATTGCCCTTGTAGTCAAAGAAATCTGCTGCTCTGTGGATGGTGGTAGCTGAAATCTCATATGACCCCATCTTACCTGAACACTCTAATGACATAGTCACTGGATCTTCAGGAAAAGATAATCTCATATGTGTTTCTTTATTTTAACTAGATTTTTAAATTTTCAGTCTGAGGTTGAGAAGTCTTTAATTAAATCTAGTATGCTTAGGAAAAAGAAAAAAATAAATATTTAATGGTTGGCAACTTCCAAAAAAAAATAGGGGATTTTTGCCAGAAAGATCCTGACTGAAGCTTTTCCCATGTTGAATGTATAGATACATTTCAACAAAAATAGTAAAATATTTTCAAGTTAAAACAAAGAATATTTGAATGTGATTTGCCAAGGTTTCTTTAAATTCCGTAACACATGAATGAAAAGTACCATAAAGACCTTTATTACAAGTTCTAGTTTGCTGGTCTTTGATTAACCCTCATCTTGTGCTAATAATTCTCAGCAGTACTGTGCAACATATGCTACAGAAAACCCTGAGGTAGCCAAGGAAAACCAAGCCAAAACCAGTGGAGAATTCATTTACCTGCCTGAACTCTTCAAGATCTGTTTTGTTTCCCACCAGCACCACGGGGATGTCATAGGTGTGCCGGACACGATAGATGAGTTCCTTAAACTCAGCAGCTTCTTGAAAGGATTGGCGATCTGTGATGGAATAGCAGATAATGAAGCCTTCTCCACCTCGCATATATTGGTCCCTCATGGCTGTGAATTCTGCCTGCAGAATATGAAGAACATGCTCAGCAATTTGGCAAACAAAATGAACCATCTGTAAATAACAAACTTGCTGAAAACTTCCCTGATTCCCCATGTAATTTCACATTATTTGTTTTAGTCTTTTAAATACTGCTTGCTGGACATTGTGCATCCTTCTGGGTTCATGGATGCCAATAATAAGGATTTCATTTAGGACCCTTTTTTTTCCTTCCTTTTCCCATCAAGGAAATTCTGTCCTCTAAGAATACGAACTTGTTATGCCTGTGTCTGCATACAGAAAATACTGCCTCACATACTACCAGAAGCTTCTGCAGTGCTGTCAGTACAAATAGGTGACTTGCATTTGAATGACTACTAACAGGTGTAAAAGAAAAGCTATATTACTATCTAGGGATCAGAAACAGGTACAAATTCCTTATTATGCGCTCAATTCAGAAGCTCGGTAATATCAAAAAGGTATTCATTGACTCCCATCAGCTTTGGAATGGTGCCTAGTAAAACAGGAATACAATCTGCAAAAAGTTCTGCTCTTTTAAAGGTTCTCAGAGAAGCTGGGGTTTCACTTCAGTGTGGGATAATGCCATTAAATGAGAATGAACAATTTCAAGTAGTTTGAGAATGGGCTCAATTTACTGCTCCTCCATTTTGCTCTTTTTATGTATGTATTTATTGTCACAGCAACGCTTCTGGTTACCGGTATGTTTTGGTTTTGGTTTTTTTGGTTTTTATTTCAGAAGTACTTAATAAATGCCACATTGTGCGAAAATCAAGATCTCATTTTCAAAAACTAGTTTCAGGCACTGTAGCTTGAGAATGTTTTAAAGCCAGTTTCCTTCTCAAGTTTGTTTGCTTTTCTTGATCGCAGCCCGGAATAACCCAATACCATGGCAACAGTCGGTCAGGATCAGAATCCTCCTGACAGAATCAGTTCTCCAGAGATATTAAGATGCAGGAAGGTCTGATAAAAAAGGAATACACATATCAACATTGGACTATTTCTATGAGCAGCAGGATGCAATATCAAATCCTGTATTTTTTACTCTATTGAAAATTTAATGTAGGATTTTTAAAATAGTTTAGGTTACATGTATATACCCTCAATCTTTGCTGAAAATTAAAGGGAAATGGATTGTTTATGCTCTTTTAAAAGTCGCAGCCTTAAATCTCTCTCAATAGTCACTCATGTTGATTGACAATGCTTCCTGTGAACAGACTTTTAGTTTGACCATTATTTATTTATGATGTGTCTTTTACCCAAGGGCTTTATATATCATTCAAAATATTTCACCTGCTACAGGAAAAAGTTCATCGAACTTAGCTTCAAAATGGCAGACTAATAGGCAATTTAAGGGTAGGATTCTGCTTTGAGACTTACTCAGAATTTAAAAATCTCTAAATTATCACCACTGTCATCCCAGAAGAGTTTATTAACTACAAGGTTACATCATAGAATGGTTCAGGTCTCACTGTAGCCCATCCTTTTGAAACTGGATGTGCAAGCAGTAGGGCAGTGGTGGGGAGAAACACTGAAGGTATCAAACAGAAAGAATCTCACATTCTATGGTTTGGACAAGACACTGAATGGAGATGCTCTTACCAGCTCCTTCCATGTCACCTACATTAGACAACCACTAGATTAATAAACCACACAATACCAAACTAGAGATCTTACTCAAAGGCTCCAGGCTAAAGGTATGAACTGTTAATGACAAGACACAGTCTTTAACTCCATTACTTGCCCTCAGATCTGAGGCTTTTATTCTAGAACAAAGTGTCGCTGCAGCCCCCATTCTGCATGCTCCTGGTTTTTCTCCTCTGCATCAGTCACCTAGAACTGTTCTGCACCATGAACTGAACTAGGCCAGAACCCTTCAGGCTTAGTAGGTAGACAATGGAAACCTTCTGTGAAGTTAACCTTGTGGATTAGCTCCTGAATTTAGTTGTCAGTGCAGTTGCAGTCAACTATCTAAGCCCTCGTTATAATAAATGGTAAGCTATTCAATGCAATTAGTAGACAACAGATTGCTCCTACTGATGAAAAAGTAGTTCTCATAGATATCTAATTATCTTTTTTTTTTTTTTTTTTTTTTTTTTTTTTTTTTTTTTTTTTTTTTTTTTTTAAGCCTTGATACAACTAAATGGAGCCTCTAGCTAAAAGTACACAATTTCATATGGAACGTAAATCCCAGGCCAAGATGACCTGTATTTCTGAGTTAGAAATTTCATAAATCTGCTATTTTAGCACTGAAAGACTACTCTGCACAGCCTTTTGCAAAGAATGAGCTCTGTTTAAGTGCAGTGATCCACCTCTAGGAAGTGCTTGGAACTTTGTACAGTCTTTAATAGCCATTTATGGCAAACTAAGAAGGAATTAGGTCACATATTCCTGTTTAAGTTACTCAGAGTAAGTGATGTTCTGCCGCATGAGCACTCTCAAGATCATTCCCCAAGGATGCTTAATGGCTTTCCTTGACTGACAGGAGACCCTGGGTTCCTAATTTTACACACTGAGTCATTCCAAAGGGACAAAGCCCTCCATTTTTAGGAACTGACACTCTTGAGTCAGAATCATTTACCTACACATTCTGGAACATGCCTGGGCATAGTTAAGACTTTAAGGATATAAATGAATTTACCTATGAAATTTTTTGTTATGACATATTATTGCTGCTATATATTAGACTAAACAGACAAAATACTTCAGTGTCATGTTTGCAGTGATCCATTTTCAGAGCCATTAAGTATTCTGTCCAAACTGGATAAGGGACGTCCACTTGGCTTTCTATTATTAACTCAGCGAGTCATTTCCATTCAAATTTTTTTGATGTTGACTTTTACTTCTCAGCTTTTTCCCTTTAGCATGATTGCTCAGTACAAAGTCAAGGCCTCCAAGGTGAAACATAAATAAGCTTTTTATTTGATTTCAAAAGAAGTGGATTTTTCCTCAGCTCACCAGGAACCTCAACATAATAATATCTACTAAGAGAAAGAATAAATATAATTACTAGTAAACATGCTATCACCCTTGCAACACTGTATACATATTGTATATACAAGACAAAAGACTAAAATTAAATTAAATATTTTTATTCAATTTTTATTTCAAATCTTTCTCCATATTTAACATTTTTTTCCTGTATCTTTACAGTAAGAGGAACCAAAACGCAAGTTCAACTAGATTTTGTGAATGTTCAGGGGTAGATGGAGATAGACCCAAAGGTTTTACAGATTTTTCAGTGGGTTTATTTTTATATTTTCCCTGGATCTCTTAAAAAATAAATGATAGTGTATTTGTGCAGCTAGCACACTAATATCTTCTTTAATTGTTTCCTGCTGTACAAGGGACCTTTTAAAAATTATTCAGAAATAGTACTGGATACCAATTTCTACTCAGTAAGGGAAAAATATAAAACATTCCCAAGTCAGTAAATGCCAAAGTGAAGAGACAGAAAGAAATCACACCCCCTCAAAAGGAAATCAATTCTGAGAATTAAAGTGAAGATTTGTCATGCTTACAGCACTTTGCAGCTTGACATCAGTCTCTAATACTCTCTTGTGTATTATGACTAAGGCTTAACTGAAAAGTGTGGTAAAAACTCTTTTGAAACAAAATCTTCATTCTTCTTAGGATATGTGATACTTGGGAACACGCATCAAGTCTGGCTAGAAACAAAATAAAACTTCTAAAAGTTGAAGGAAGGCATCATACGGTTTTTCTGTCTCCCCCCCCCCCCCCCCCCCCCCATTATAATTGAATGCAGCAAAAAACTGTTGCTAATCCTCATAGGACTATATATGTCTATCTGTTGTTGAAGAACATTGGCAAGTAAATCTCTTGATGATTAGGTTGCTCCTAAATAGATGTCAAGTTTGCCTTTCATCAGTTATTAGGCATCTCACATGATTTTTCAAAGATATGGGAGTGGCCTCACAGAGACATAGAGAAGCTCCCTCAACATGCTTGGATGTGTCTCATCCTGTTGCATTGAACTGCGCACACCCAGCTTGTCTAACTTATCCCTTGCTTATCCTCATCTTCTAAGACTGCTGTATCTTCCTCACACTTTCCTGAGAGGCAAAAAACTTGGGAGGCACAAGAGAACTTGCCTCTGAAGGCTGGGACAGAGGAAGTCCTAAGTGTGTTAATACTTTTCATAGTCCTTATCACTGGATACTCACTCCTTCCAGCAGCAGCCACATATTTTTCCAAATCTTCGTGGAGTTGCCACTGTATCTGGGGAAACCTATCTCATTGCCTTTTAATCTCTCAAAGTGTTCAACTCTAGCAACACTTTGGTTTTCGTAATCCAATCCACTGACAGCCAAGAAATGCTTCCAAACCTATCCTTGGGAGACTATCACTGTTTTGTTCTTCTCTGTATGATTTCTTTTTATATTAGGTTTTAATATAACAACTTATCAAATGGAAAATACCTAACCTCTGTTTTCATCATCCTGCCATCCTCTTTTACCCCACTTTTCTTTATGAGCAAGAAAAATCTTTTCATAAAGAGCAATATTATTAATAAATTTTAAATTTCATACTGTTCTTGTGGAAATATGTATGTCAGCCGTTTTTTTTTTCATTAGAATTCAGACTCCTTTCCAAATAAGATCAGTATCTTAATGTCTATAGAGGAGGAAATATAGACATTGAGCAGCAAAGTCAGACTACACTTAGACACCTAGATTTTTATGAAGATCTAGGTATGTTTTATGGGTTGCTATCAAACATAACAGCCTGGATCTCATGTTCAGATCAGGACAAATGCCCCTTTTTGATTGAAAGACTTTAGGAAAATGTATCACAAAATTCACCAAATCCAAGCATGTTACTTTACTGTTTCCCAAATATTTCCTCCTGAACCATGCTGGAAAAAGAACGCTAGAAAAGCTTTTATCCAACTCAACGTACAAGTTGTTTAGAAGCAATGTCTTCCACAACACCATTTTACACCAGAAGAACTATAAAGTGAAGCCAGTTCTCCCAGCCCCCCATGTTATACAATGCTAATAGATAGTCTTGTCAGCCCCAAAAGAATAAAAGGGACAGAAGAACAAAAACAGGCAAGGCAATGAGCCCGGGGTCACCATACCTATGCTTTCTTTTTCATTGTGTTATAATGTGTTTATAGAGTAAACATTACACAATGCTTAGAAGTTCAGTCCTGCTCCACACTCCTTACAAGTGCAGTGCTTAGAAATTTAAAGATGTAGCACCTCAGAAACAAAGGTGTCATGTTTTTCAAACTACACACACATTCCACATATTTTGATGTTGGTTTGTTTTTTCTGATCTTGGCTTGTATCTCTGGAAGAGGTCAGAGTCTCCCCAGGGAGGCCAGCCTCACAGTTTGAAGAATGTCACTTTCTCTATCTTCTTGTCTTATGTTCTGCTTGACTTTAGAACCGGGAATCTGCTAACAGATGTTCTTAATCAAAACTGTCTCCCTGATTACCACAGGGGTCATTCTTATTATGAAGTGTTTTTTTTTTAACATTTATAGCGAACACTTGAGGGGTGAGATATGTTCCTGAAACAAACGTCATATTATTCATCTATGACAATGAACAAACAAGGGTAAAATTAACAAAAAGGACAGAGAAAGCTCAGAGGGGTGTAAAATCTTCAAACAGTGATAGAAGTAAAAGTAAAGACAGTAAAAGAATATGTGAAACTACATTGTTCATTAAAAAAATCAGAATTTTTTATGAAAATAACTGGAATATTTATCTTTTTTTGACAATATGGCCAAATACTAAATTTTAGCAGCAATTTTTTTTTTTTTTTTTTTTTTTTTTTTTAAACCAAAGTGAAACTCTGCCACATCTTTA
>JAWWLT010000092.1:69178395-69192424 GCA_035040995.1 Premnoplex brunnescens
TGGCACTGCTTGTCATAAAGTGTACTTTTCTTTTATATCTTGAAATACATTTACCTAAGGAAAGTATGCTGGTGAGAAGTGCTGTGATAATTAAATAGTTTTCACAAATTTTTTAGTCTTTTTTGGTGAGAGGGGCTGCAGATAAAGGCAAGTAGTTTTTAAAAGCTTATTTGTAATAGCAAGCAGCAAAAAATCTGCAGCAGTTATGTTTCAAATAAGAAAACACCTGGAGAGGATGTTAGCTTGATATTATAACCACTGTAACACCTGTACTTATCTAGAAGCAGAGGATGGTCCTCGTTTCATCTGGTTTCTGCCCTTGAAGAGCTAGTCATCTATTCTATATTATAGAATTAGGGATTTATTTAGTCTTCAAGTCTCTCTCTACAGTCAGTAGAGAGACATGATCAACTCCAGAGAGAAATTCAACCCATCCTCAGGGAAATGTTTAAGATATTCGGGGTGACTTTCTGTCATACCTCTCTCACTACCTCAGCAGAGACTAAATGCCAGTCCCAGTCTTTGAGATCCACAGTATCAATCACAGCCATATCCTTCATGCATTTGGATGATAAGTCTTGTCCTCCTCTTCACTTTAAAATTTTCCTTTAGCTTCTACAAGGCTGTTTTATTTCCAGTGGAGTTCAAAAGATCCTGAGAATGTAGCATCAAATGCCTAAAGCCAATAGAGGATTTTTCTTTCCACAGCAATCAGCAGTGGGAAATGCTGTCCCCCAGCATGGGTTAAGTAACACTAGGAGATAATACACTTTTTCCCTCACAGAAGCCAAAGTTCGAAACCTGCTGCCTTTGCTCGCACGATTCCAGCCTGCACCAGCTATAAGTTCCCAGCAAAGACAACAGAAAACAAGAAAGAACAGAACAGTATCAACATTGCTTCACACTCTCTTCCTTCTTCTCTCCTATTTCCAGCCATCCTTTGCAAACAGCAACAATAAAAGGAGTTACCTAGGAAAAGATAGCAAAAATTTGCAGCAGGTGGTACTCAGCCACCTGTGCCAGCTGAAGCCATCTGTCACATCCCTGTGAGGACGGATGGGAGCTGAGCAACAGCTCAGACACAGACCAAAGAAAATGCAGGGACCCTGGCTTAAATACTGCAGGACAGGGATTGATTCTTCTCTGCATCAAGTCTCCCCACTGTTCTGGTCATACATCAAATCCCTCCCTCACAACCTTTTTTGCCCACTGTAGTAATGATCCAGGAGCAGTTCAAAATGGGATTAGTATAAATGAGAATTAGCCCATAAGCCTGAAGTGGAAGTGGATTATTATTACAATCAGTCCCTTGATTAACGATCAGTCATTGTCTCACGACTTATAATTACAGGAAAGAATTCTTGCTGCTGTTATAAAACAGCAATATCCCTTTCCTTCTCTGAATTTGTACCAGGGACAAACTGCACGTCACTGATGATGGGAACAGTATGAAGATAACAAAAAAGATGCAGTCTATGTTCCTAGAAGACTAATGGTTTTCTGAACTTAATCTGACAGCCTTTCAAGGCAATATTATGAACTCCACATAGTACAAAATCAGTAGCCTTTTTTAACTCTGAGAATGAATATGTAAAAAAGGTACAACATGGCCTGAAATTAATCTGTAATTTAGAAGACAACCAGCAAACCCCTGTTTGAACTAATTCATTTACCTGGAAAGGGAAATAGAAGATGGATAATATTCATAACAGGTGATCTTTGCTAGAAAACATAGGTATAATATCCACTTTTGTGACAAATAGCAGCATTACTTTTTAGCTGCTAATTTCCAGATGAGCTCATCTAGGTAGACTGATCTACAGGGAGCACCTCAAGATCTTGCCTCTGGGCAAGAAAGTGGTCCAAGCTGAGTGATCCAACAGAATGGGTGGTCAGCAATTCAAGAAACATGATTAGACACACACTATTACATTCAAATATAGATTTACATCCTTAATTTTCACAAAATTTTGGCTGAAAACTTTCTAAAATAGTTTCCCTCTCCTACCCTTCCCCACACTTATGTTCTTCAGCATGGACCTGATCACTCTAGAAAGAGGTCTTCAGTCCCAGAGAGGAGATAATGTTGCACTAATCCTCAGTTCAGGATCCTTTCTAATACGGACGAATATATTTGCATGGAAAGATATGGATTCTTTCCCTGGTTAATACATTTTCAAACTCTGACTAGAGGAGAGACTTTATGAACAACCGAAGTTCTGAATATAAAGAAAAAATGAATCAAAATTAAATTTGGTAATTTCTTAATATAAATTACTGTGTCAGGTTAGTTCATGATGACATGAGTCTCATCTTCATCCAAATGAGTCCAAGACTTTGAACTGGTATGTCTAAACTTTCACCCTTTCTAAAAATCATGAATTTGTGAGGCTACCTTGGTTATTGACTTCAAATCATCATTAAACACAATCTATTCTCATCATTAGTGAAATCATGTTGTTTCCCACAAGTGGGTTTATAGACTCAGTCTTCCCTTCTCTTTTCAGCTATGATGCTACTTCCCATAATGTCTGGTACTGCATACAGTTACAGACCCTGTAGGATTAAGTCTCATGAAAATCAGATGTAGATGTTCCTTCCCATCCTGAACACTGATGGATGACTATTTCACTGCCCCATCACTATTTGCAGTACATGCACTGACTATTCTGTATTCACATGTCCTGCCTCATGGCTGGCTTATGCAGGAAGATTGAACTACACCAGTCTGATAGAAAGAAAACAAAAAAAAACGGGGGTGGGGGTGGGGGAGACAGATGAGAACAACTTCCAATAAAATAACTCAAGATTGTAAAATATAGCATCACACAGTGACCCTTCTTTCTTACTGAGAAACTACCACTAAATAACCTGCACTGGCACTCAGACCCTCCCTCCAGATATAGCTTCTCTTTGCTGAGATTCCCAGTGTTCCCCCTCTAATTGCCCTTCTGCCTCCAGGTGATAATATATTTGCCAGTTTTCTGCAACTGTGCTTTTGTTAACTTTATTAATCCCGGTCTTCCCAAGATGGCTTGTCATATACAGTAATGAAAATACACAGTCCATCACCTGGGAGATGATACCTGCTTTTAATTCACCCCAAAATAAGGTTGGAATCACCAAATCAATTCTCCATAATGCCAGGAAAAATGCCTTGGTGTTACAATCCCTAACTCAGATAACTGTCTTTTTCTTTCATATTAATGCTAATAGTCTCTCTCTTAGGGATAAACACCTTAGTAATTTTCTCCTAAATGCAGGCACTGAAGCAATCTTCATTGTTAACTGCCTCTAAAACCCCCAAATGCATTTGGTTTATCATGCACCACATAACACTTTTCCCCATTCTCATTGATATGCAAGAAAGAATAAAGCCAGTTTTCACCTTTTAGCACAAATGCATCATAAATGGTTAAAGGGAAAAAATAACAGCTTGGTAAGTACATTTTAGTAAACTGCAGAGGTAAGGAAATAAAAAAAAAAAAAAACACGAAAAAGGAAAACAACCCACTAGTGAAGTGATAATGACTGCAGCTGTGAGCAAGGGCTTGCCAGGGTTTCAGACATGCTCCTGTCAGCTTTCGTGGGCATCACAGATTTTCCACCTTTTCCAGCAAAGCTTGTCCAGCCTTGCAGAAGTAAACCAGGAGGCTGTGGACTCAGACACCTCATTGCTCTGATAAATGACTGCAAATTATATTCTGGCTTGCATATATATTCCCTCATGATGACTTCCATAACAAGTGTGCTTACCTTAAAAATTCCACCACATCCGTATTTCTGTCCTTGTCCCTGTGCCCTACTCATCTGCAGAGGTATAATTTGAGCTAAGAATCTGAAAAAGGGGGGAAAAGGGAGGGGAGGAAGAGGAAAACAATCTACAGAGTGGCTGTTTTAGACTTTTGTAGCATTTAATCAATAGTGCACTCATTTCTGCAACTGAAATTTAGCTCAGTGTTTATCTGAGGAGTGTGTTCCCTGGGGACTACATAAATCACACCAAAATGAATGCAAAATACTTGTCTTATAGCTGCATGGATTTTATACTGCTTACAATACTAAAATCCAGCGTGTCTCCGTGACACAAAAGGACTAAAGTGTCATGCCCCTGTGACTTCCAGCACAAAGGAGATCCTCAAGTTCTTTTTTTTTTTTTTCTTTCCATTTGCACAAATATTTCTGAAGCAATTGAGATGGTCAGGTAGCGTTATATGAACAGTTATAGTCATTGGGCTGGCATCTATCTGTAGTCCTGGATCACTGCTCTGAGTGACATTCTAGGGACTTGTGGGAACAAAACCAATGCAGAAACATGTATAGTGTGTCACCTCCACTGTGTACAGTTCCCAAAATGTCCAAGCTCCCTTCACCTGACATGAAGCTATCCAGCATTTAGAGATTTCAATGGGATCAAGTCTTCTCTGTCAAACTTTTTAAGGAGTTTAGCATGACTTCCTGAATTCAAAATACATTGAAGATTTCATCCAGATCCATTACTGTATCTTGGCCTTAAAGTAAATCAAGAATAATTAAACTAAATCTAATTCACTTCTGTTGGGACATGACACTCATTTTCAGATCCATAGTCTCTTTGTATGTCTGAAAAACAAGGGAATGATTTCAACTGCTTTAGAAAAAAAGCTATGAGGACAAAGGCAGAGCTTCAAAACTGTAAATCATGAGGTACCTACATTAGATTCATAGATCCAATAGAGAAAGGAAAGGCTCTGGGCTTAGAAAACTTTCTAGCACCTGAAGGAGCTACAAGAGAGCTGTAAAGGGACTTTGGACAAGGGCCTGGAGAGACCACATAGGGATGAATGGCTTTAAACTGACAGAGGGCAGGATTAGATAGGATATTAGGAAGTTCTTCCCTATGAGGGTGGTGAGGCCCTGGTACAGGTCGGGCAGAGAAGCTGTAGCTGCCTCTGGATCCCTGGAAGTGTCCAAGGACAGGTTGGACAGGGCTTGGAGCAACCTGGAATAGTGGAAGGTGTCCGTGCCCATGGCAAGGGGTTTACTGTCACTTTGAACCCAAAACACTCTATGAATGTATGATCCTGAAAGACTGATTTCCTTCTGAGATATGTCAAAACTGTCTAACACTAGGAGACAGCTCAACTGCAAGTCCACAAGTTAGTGGAGTCTTACTTCTTCAGCTTACTTCACGGTGTTAGGTACCCCACTGGTTTATTGCACAGGTGCAGTCAACATAGCTACAGCTAAGTCTTTGAGTTTTTTGTCATTTTAAAAGACAAGATTATTCCCTGCCGTGGGTTCTTTCACATCATTCCATGGCTCTGATAACAACCTGGAACAAACCTGGCAACAATTTATTCTCCTTGTCTGTTAGGTACAAAACAGAAACAAAAGTTTATGCAAGCTAGGCAAGCTTTCTCCTATGGAAGTGAGAAAATCACATATACAAAATATAACCTGTTCAAAAAAAAAAAAAAATTACAGGAAATATTTTGCATTTTCACTACTTTATTGAATTTATACTTAACCCTTCAATACCTCTTTGAAAAATCTGGATAGACACAATAACATTTCTCAGATTATAAAGGAGAAGTAACTAGCAATGGAGTTTAAAATTCCTTTACTTTTTCTGTGTTGTTTCATTGGGGTTTTTTGTTGTTTTGGTTTGGTTTGGTTTGGTTTGGTTTTGGTTTTGTTTCTTTGGTTAGTTTGGTTTGGTTTTTTGTTTGGTTCATTTCTGTTGTTGTTTTGGGGATTTTTGTATTTTGTTGGTGGTGATGGGTTTCTTCGGTCAGTTGGTTAGTTTTTTGGTTTGGGGTTTGTTTGGGGTTTTTTTGGTAGTGATGAATTCCACTTCCAGTTTCTGGGGAAAAACAATTGAATATTCAGCTACAAAGAAATCTTTTGCTTTTAGGGTGTTTCATTCCCCTCCTGGTAGCATGAAATAAAAATGACATTTTTAGAAAGCCTCTTCCAGCAATGCTTCTCATGCAGTTTAGATTTAGATGATTCAGACAAGACTGCATAACTTTTTGCTTCTGTTCTCTTTGTCTGGAGACACCACCATTCAATGTATTAGGTAAAGAAACTAGCAGGTACAGAATAGCATAAAAGGCACTTTTTGAAAATTCCAGTTCTTTCAAACAACCTACATTTCCTGAGAAGCATTAACACCCTGCTCTGAAAAAGATCCTTCTCTTGTTCATTTGGTCAGGTGAAAAGGCACCATGTGGTGCTGTAATATGTGCTTGTTTTCTCAGCATTCAAGCCAACGTTTTAGTCCTGGAATTACCTTTATGATGTGAGCTTTGTGAAAAGTGATTGAAGTAGAATACAGTTTTCTTCCCACTGGAGTCCCTGGTTTGTGTACAGCTGCTTGGTAACAAGTAGCTTTTGACACCAAACCCCTGTAAAATGGAATTCCTAGTGAGATTATCTAGGACATTCACATATATATAAAGAAACCAGGACACACTTAGAGTATGTCCAGTGTCTTCTGGAACTTCAAAGTGCTTCACTGACATTCAACAGTGGAAAGAAAAAATACTGAATAGTTTCTAATGCTGGAAGAAAAAGAATATTTACATTATCATGGTCTTTTTTTAGGACCTGGATGAAGCTTATCAAAAAGGGATGAGTTTATATAGTTGTTTTCCACAGAATGCACACCAGAACAAACTAAGCCAACCAAAAAAAAAAAAAAAATCCTCTAAAGCCCCAAATAAAATAAATAAGCAAAATCTAAACTAATAATAATCATAAAAAAACCCAAAACACAAAGAAAACCCCAACAACCAGAAAAACCCACAAGCAAATACTACAAGGAGAAGTTTGGAAAGAATTAAAAAGGATTTTGTTACTTTTATCAAAATTTATAATAACATCTTTTTTTTCTTTTAAATGCTCTCACTTTATTAAAAAAAAATCCATCGACAACATCACTGTATACCTATGTGGTTTTGGAAGTTATTAATTATAGACAAGGAACAGTGATAGAATAAACATTTCAAGAGAAAACAAAAAGAAGACTTTCTTGAAAGAGAACAGAAAGCACTGAAAAGTATTCCTCCACCTGCACTATGGAACTCCTTCAGTGGAATGGTAGGGGCAGGAAATCAGTATTGTGAGACTCAATCAATACTGATGAATACCCTAAATCCTTGCTCCTTGCACCATGTTATTGCACCTGCTTGACAGAAAGATAAATGCAAACCTAGAAATACAAACTGATCCACCATTTATTGCATCATGATTCACTCATTGACAGGGATGAGAAAGGAGGGAAGTTGGGAATTTTGGTTGCTAGTTGCCTGTTCTTTCTTCACTAATATAGTGATTTGTTGTTTTGTTTATTTTTGTTGTTTGTGCTTGTTTGTTTGTGTTTTTTTGTTGTTTTGTTTTGTTTTGCTTTGTTTTGTTTTGTTTTAATAATATACATCTGGAATTTTTCCTACTGAAGCCAAAGAGCATCTTGTCCATAATCTGAAAAAAAAATTGATGCCAGGCCCACCATTTCATCTGTGATTTATTGTAACTGTTGTTTGGGGTTTTTTTTCCCCTCAGTATCTGAGCCAAATAAGTGTTTCTTCAAAGTCTGTCAATTGCCAAAGAAAATGGCTGGGTCAAGGAAGAGATGTTAGTTCTTCCCAGAAAGTACAGAGCAATTTGTCTTGAGAATCCACGAAATATTCAGTGCTGTGGTTTGACTTTCTAAGTATGTCATCAACAGCCTGTGAAACAACAAAAACTTACAAAGAAAACAATGTTCTTCACTTAATACACTCCGTTAATGGCTGCTGCTTACTTCACTACTCCTATGCTTTGAAAATAAAATGGATTTCATTTATGCACCACAGTACCTAGCAGAAAGTGCACTAAAATTATTTCCCCCTCATAAGAACACACTGTAAAAGCCCATTAAGACATAATTACTGCCAAAACGGCATTTTACATTTCCTTGAGATAAGCTGCAGTAAGGTACTTTGAAATTTGACTTCCATTGATTCGGGATTAGAGCAGCACGTTTAGATAATAAGCAGAAGGATCTCAGATAACAGTCAGAGTGAATCATCGGACTACAGTGTTTAGTCTGAGAAAGTGTGTTTATCTGAAGAGCTCTTGGGACTAATACGGTTCCCCTTCAAAGCTTGAAGCAGGGGGTAAGAATCATAGTCCTGCAGGTTGGCAGGATAAACATGTCCTGTGATTTGCTAGCAATTTGAGAGACGGATTCCAGTACAGAGCGCACTGTTGTTGTCAGGTTGAAAAGTGTCTGCCTGGAAATGAATTCATGCACACACAGATCCAGACAAAGGAAAATCTCCCTGAAATGGCATGCCATCACATTTTAAGGCCAATTTTTCAAGTCTCTGACTCACACCTGGGAAATATACTGGTGCACAAAGTTTATCATAAAAAGCCCACATTTTAGCAACCAAGAATTGTTGCAATAATCTCGAAATGTACTGTCTCACTGACATATAGAGAAATCCATATTTCTACACATTTGCCTGCTTTGTGTCTGAAAATAATTTTGCCTTTTTTAATAGAGTCATAGAGTCATCTCAGATTGGTTTTCAGTGAAGGGAACTCTGCTGCTCTTTTAGCGTTCGGCATGAGGGCTGAACAGAGAGATGGGGTAATGTGTCATACAGGCGAAAGCTGCAGCAAGAATAAAAGCTCCTTTGTCAGTCAACAGTTTATAAATACAGCAGGAGAGATAACTGCTGCGTGTGCTCCACGAGAAGCATACTTCTGGGCTACAGTAGCAGCAACATATTTTTAAGTAAGAAGAGAGGGTGAGAAAACGTAAATGAACGAACAGAAGGTTTCTACAACTCTGTGTGGAGGCTCTTTGTGCATGGTTGAAGCAGCTGGGGGTTGTCACTCTCTGAGAATAGTTGTGAAGGGAACTAAACACAGAATAAGGAGCTTGAGGTCTGAGTGCCCTTTCATTTGCACCCTTAAGTTTCCTGGAAATAAAAAAAATTATGTCAGCTTAAATCCAATATGTGTAAAAGAAGATTAGGTTTACGAGACACTGGATAAGAAAAGGGAAATCCCAGAATCACCTCCTCCAACACCATTTCCAAACTCAATGGACAGAGGCACATGGTGAACTTCCAGAGAGCGTTACTCAAAAAACATCTCATGGATATGGATGAACAAGGAAGTTCAGCTATCTTTACAGATAATAAGTTGCATTTGCTGGTTTCCATTAAGTTTTCCCTCTATACTCTACATGCTATATTATAGCATGACTTGAGAGTTTTGAGAGTTAAAAGCTAACAAAATAAACTTCCCCAATTTTGTAAATGTAAATGTGATCTCAATCTCACATTCACTCTTTGTTCAGTTTTTAGCAGGGTTTTGGGAGGTTGTTTTTTATTTTTGGTTTGTTGTTGTTGGTGGTGGTGGTGGTGGTTTTGTTATTGTTGAAATGTAGATGCAAAAAGAAGAATTTTGGTTTCAAAAAGTCATTTCTAGTCAAGAAGCCAAAAGCAACACTAATAGCTAACCAAAGAAATTATTGAAAGCTTGTTCTAGATTAATTTGTACCATTAAAAAGAAAACCCGCATCACTTTTTTGTTCATTTCCTTGCTGCACAACAGGTTTTCAAGCTTTTTGGTAGGAATGGCTCAGGGTCTGTTTATGACAATAGAGCTTTGAGGAGCTACAACAGCAATACCAGTTCTTGAAACCCTCTGAGGTAAACATAACCTTATTCTGTCTGAAGCTGATTGTGCTGAGCAAAGATAGGCTACCCAGCTGGCAGGTGTGCGGGGTGGTGAAAGCAGGTGTAGTCAGTTCAGTGAAGATTAACTACCTACACTAGCCCGAACTTTCATTAAGAAAATGCCTCTCTTTGTACCTGCAGTGGAAAAACAGTACTGGAAGAGCACAAAAAAAGAAAGGATGATGTATAAAATATAGATCCAGAGTTCATGGAACATCAGTTTTCTTCCTGAGAGGAGCAGTTGCTTGCATTTATTAGTGTCTATGTATATGCATGAGAAGAAAAGCGTCAGTAATTAGATGAGCCATACTAAGAGTTTATTCGTGGTTTTGGTTCACCCTTTGAATTTTTTTTAACTTCAGAAAATTGAGAACCATAAATATATTCCTGAGGCATCACCTATGTTTTCAGTACTTCAAACTATATCTACCAGTTAAAATATCAGAGATTTTTATCCAGTGTCAGGTATGAAGTCATATGGGGATATTTAGCTTTGCATTGATAATAAAGAATATATGAATGATTAGTAATTAATTTGGTCGGCGTTGAAATATTCAATTAGTGTATAGGTACAGCAGGGAAATCAGAAAATATTTGTTGAAACTTATCCTCAAGCACAACAACACATATTAACTTCAGTCGGTTTCTCTATTGACTCCTTGTGTTTCCCAACTAGGGATGAATTACAATGTTAGCTCCTTGACCTTCTAAAGTGATTAAAGTCATTATTCAAAGTTGTTGATGAAGTATTTATGACTGCGAGGGCGACCAGAGAAATGAGATTTCCACTACATGATTTAGAAGCTGTAACACCATCTCCAATTTAATGTAAAACCCAGGTAAAAAACCCCATCAAGGTACTATCAGAGCACACCCCATCAGCAGCATAACTGTGTGCTTTGTAGTTTTACCCTAAGTCACCAAAGTCAAAGCAGAATTTCAGTGTGAGCTTCAGTGAGAGTAACTTTAAGTCCTCTGTGAAAAAAGAGGCTATTTCAGCTGTTGACTTCAATGGGAGTTGGATTAGGTCTTGATTTATTCTAGAGCTGTGTAGTAGAGAGGCAACAAATCCAAAGATATCTGCAAAGACAAGCAGCTAAATCCAGGGCACTTAGAATGGACAGCTCCTGAAAAATAGTGGGGGTGGAAAGTGGGAAATGCTTCCTAGCACAGCAACACTGGGATGTGTTTCCGTGATGACAGCCTGCAATGGAGCAACAGGGGAACTTAAAAAAGAGATTTTCTCATATGAATTCAACTTGATAGAATCAATCTAACTGAAGTACAATAGCCATGCCCAGGCTACACAATGACCTGGGATGATGTAAATGCAGAGTGTGGTGCTTCTGCCACAGGCTTCTGCTTTTTCTGAAGAGGAGTGGCTGAGGGAACAAGGAAGGTTTGAACTGGATATTAGGAAAAATTTTTTTACTGAAAGGGTTGTCAAGCATTGGCACAGACTTTCCAGGATAGTGGCAGAGTCATCACCCCTGGATGGATTTAAAAGACTTGTGATTGTGACACTTGTGCACATGGGTTATTGCTGGGCTTGACACTGCTGGGGAATGGTTGGACTTGGTGTTAAAGATCTTTTCTGACCTTAAAAATTCTACAATTCTATGAAACATCTGCACCACATTTTGTTAGTTGGTCATTACATGCCATGAACATTTATTCTTATGGATGTTTTGGCTCCTTCTAGAAACAAATCTTAAACCTCTCCAGCTTTTCCCTAGTATTGTTCTCACCAGCTTTCACTGACTGCATTATTCTGATTCTGTTTCTTCCCTTATGTATAAGATCATACATTACCTTAACTACATAGGTAGAAGAAATTCTTGTATTCAACTCCTTCTTCATTATTGTATGTGAAACTTAATTCCCTGACTGATGTTCACATGTGCACGTACACGTTGTCACAGAAATTGCAGAATCCCAGAGTGGTTTGTGTTGGAAGGGACTTTAAATATATCCTTTTTCCACCCCTCTGCCATGGGCAGGGACACCTTCCACTAGAACAGATTTATCAAAGCCCCATCCAACCTGGCCTTGGACATTTCCAGGGAAGGGACAGCCACAGCTCCTCTGGCAAACCTGTATACATACACTCTGTGACACTTTTGACATTAAGATCTTTTCCTTCTGGGTCAATATTTGATATTAAATATAATGTGGGTAGGAGAAGAAGTGTAACAAGATAATTGATCTACAAGTAGATCTGAAAATTCCTGTAGTACATATAGAAAAGCAGAAATTAGAAAGATGTAAGACAAATCAATGACAGCATTTATTCATTCCATTAGTGTGATGTTCCTGCACATACCAGAAAAAGAAACAAACAGGTTTTTGTCCATTCTTCATTTAAACTTCTCTGTTCTTCTGGTAAGACTGGAAGTCAAACTATGCTATACTGCACCACTCCTTTAATCTTCTCCTTTGTTAATTCCTCTATGTTATTCTGCCACTGCAACTTCTATGTTGGATAGAAAACCTTATTTCTAGCTCTGTGACCCATAAATCCAAGGTTAAAATCTTTGAGTTTATCTCTGATTGAATGATTCACATTGGAAAGCTACTCACCTGTCCAGCAGTGTCTAGAATGTCCAAATAGGCTGGTTCATCATCAATTCGGACTTGAGTTTTATAGGCATCTTCTGAAAAACACGGTGCAGTTTGGTTAAGCATATGAGTGGCTCAGAGAATGGAAAATGAAATAGCTTTTCTGTGTTGGAGTGGGCTTTTCAAAAGCTCTCCAGTCTGACCGAACTTTGCTTTATTTCAAGTCAAAAAGTTCCATTTTGAAATTCTATCTCCACCACAAAGTATTAGCAAAAGCACATATTTCTATCATACTACCTTAAAATATAAAAATTAAATTTCCCTTTCTTTAAAAGGGTAGCATGGGTCACAGATGATGTTTAAGTCATAAAGATTCAGAAGTGCTGTGCTGGTACTATTCAGTAGAGTGGGTGTTGCTTACCACAACAACCCCTCCACAGAGCTTTTGTAGCACATATTTTCATTTTTAAAATTGTCTGAATTATTTGGATAGACTCTCTATGTCTGAAGGGGCTCCTGGCTTGCTCAGGTATATCAGAGCAATTATTTAAAGTTCTGTATATTTTCAGAGAAGCTGTAAATAGATTTGTTTAAAATAAATTCTTTAATCTGTGTCTTCACACTTATCATAGCTGGGGGTGGAGGAGGAAAAATTCTGCTTCATGGACTGTTTCCTTAGCTCATGATTTTGTCAACCTAAATTTAGAGAAGAAAAACAAACAAAAGGTGAATTCCTATTTGCACAAGCTGTTTTCCTTACATTTCAATTTCATTCCTGTCTCAACATTTATATTTTCTCCTTAAGATTAAAAGGAGCTTAGATACCGGTCCATGTTTATACTTGAAATAGTCTTGGAAATTATCTGTGTTGTTTAATTAAACAATAATGCAGAGCAGCCTGAGTGGATTTTGTGACTGACATTATGCATTGGCTGTGCACTGAGGCATGAAGACAAGACAAGTGCCTTTGATGCATCTGAGAAGTGTCATTAATCATCATGAGCATATGGCTGGGCCTGTGCTAAGAGTCAGTCCTGCCAGAGACCCTCAGGACTAGGCTCTCAATAAACATTGAGATAATATTGGGATTATAATATGGGTTTATATCGAAGGTAGTTGGAATTTTCAGGACATTCCAGGCTGTGCTGTAATGTGTATATTACATCAAACAGCACTTTATAAAAATATGTAAAAGCCTATTTTTCCACCTGCACAAGAGAAAAGCTAAAGCATTTGGATGAAAATTTTTCTGGGTGGTCTTAACTCAGGATCTCCCCTATGCAGCCAGAGGATTGCTATCTTTAATGACATTATCACATAGAATGACTCTCTTTAATTTAGGTCTTAGTTCAGCAAATTAAAGCAAGGTGCAAGCCTTGCTTTAAACAAGTACCTAACCCACCTGATATTAGGATGGCCCAGAGGCTTACTGAATTGTGTGACTGACACATTGCCTTGCTGGGAAAGTCAGACCACTCCAACCAACAGATGTTTTGGTTAAGAGATCTTTTTGTAGGGATGGCTGAACAAGAAACTGTGCCAAAGAGGAACTCTATAGAAGAAACTGGGCTACTTGCAGTCTAAGTAATCTATTATCACATGACAATGACATCTGCAGTAGATTTATCTTCCTTTTTTTTTTTTTTTTTAATTAACTAGAAAAGGAAAACAAAATATGAAAATATGTAAAATCAATCATGGTATTTTATTCATATTAACTCTATTAAAAATATCAAATATTATTAATGTAA
>JAWWLT010000092.1:69194645-69233652 GCA_035040995.1 Premnoplex brunnescens
CCTCTCCTCTCCTCTCCTCTCCTCTCCTCTCCTCTCCTCTCCTCTCCTTTTTTACCACAAGTAATGTGGGGTTCTTTGGAATTTTATTTCTGACAAAGATTGAAAATAAAAATAGATAAAAAATTCACTTCAAAGGAAAATACTATTTGACTTCAATTATTACTGACCATTTTTCTATTTTAGAGGGTGGGGGAAAAGCAAACAGAGCTCCAGGTGTTTTCTGTATGGCATCTCTTATTGTTTTTTTTATTTTTAATTCTTTCCCCCTTTACTGAATATCTCATTTGAACCAAGAAAAAAATGCTTTCTCAAAAGCTTTTTTTTTTTTTTTTTACTTTGCTTTCTTAATTGTTTGATTGCCCTTTGTAGTACTAAGAAAGAAAAGAAATTTCATTAAGCTTTTTGTTATCTGGGTTTTTTGGTGTTTTAGTTTTTTTGGTTTTGTTTTTTCTTTTTTGGGTTGTGTGTATGTAAAATTAATACATACTTTTTTTTTTCAGCTTTCCTTTTTTTGTAAGACATCATTCCAGAGACAGAAGTATAATAATTAATGCGAGGTTGTGTTGCAATCAGTTATCTGAGCACTGGAGAAGCTGAATTCATAAAAAATATATCAAAGCATTTTTTCAGCTCTGAGCAGGTAACTGCTTCATGACAAATAGATTTGGATGGTGTACAATTTAAAGGGGAGTTAGAATGGGTTTTTCATCTGCATTACAGACAAGTTCCAGTCCCTGAAATATAGGTCAGCTGCTTTTTTCTTCCATTTGTTAATTCTGCTTATATGCCTTCTGAATAAATAGTCTCTCTTCTTCTCTGTCTTATACAATATTAATTGCAGTTAAATCTGATCAGATTACATATATGGATGATCCAAAAGATAGTTTATTTGTCTGAGGAGGTATCAAACCAGCAGAAGGAATCCAAGCTCTGTCAGCCACACCTGGAATTCTGCCTCTTGTTGTTCTACTTGTGTGCCAAAGAAACAACAGGAGACATAGCACTTGGTATGCTTAGATTATCTGCTAAAAATGCATTTTAATTTAGCAATGCTCCTGAATGTAGGATGGTCATGAGTCTTTGGCTGGATGGGTGCTGTTTCTATTTACAGCAAGGAATTTTTGCATAAAAAGAGTGTATGAACAGAGACATAAACCACTGTACCAAATACTACACATAAGCTCCTTCTATTTGAGATAAGAATATGTATGTTATAAGAATTACCCACCAAAATACATTGGTATTACAACCTCCCTTAGCATATAATTATTTTCCTGAAGTATTGGTATTTTACAATTTGGGTGAGCATTGCTATCAGCATTTTGCAGACAAGGACACCAAGTCACAAGGGGTGCCTTCCTATGAACTATGCACACATGATAAGCAATGGATGGTTCAGAAGAGCAGAACTGACAGGTTTGATTGCCTTGTATTCTGTAAATACTCACGTGGATAGCACTATCATTTAAAATAATGCAAGTAGGAATATTAGTACTAGACTAGTAACTACGATATATAAATATTCTAGTTTTGTTACATCATTCTACATTACATCTGCAATTAAGAATACTTCAGATTATTCTTTCCAGGGATGCTGTTTTTCATTTCTCAGCATTGAACTGCATTTCCCATTATGCTGTCATTTGTGTAGTTTTGTCAGGTCTTTGTCAGATCCTTCAGGTTTTGCTCGGTTTTATGTTAACAGCACAAGTTGCCTTCTCCTGCTATGAAAGTGATTGTAACAGAAAACATCATCCCAGAAGAATCTTGATGATGGTTTGCAGAAGAGGTTTGCCCTCCCAAATCCACAGGCAGAAACACTTCTTTCAGTAACTACACACTATGATCATCTCAGCTGTTTCTATGAAAAAGTAATGCAGCATTTAATGCAGATTTTACCTTTCTGCTAGCCTATAAAAAACACTAGTGTAAGCCTTGAGGAAATTAAAATAGTCTGAGAAAAAACAAAGCATTATTCACGTTAAGTGCTTATCATAAAAGGAATTCATACATTTATTCATTATACATTCAGTTGCATGATGAAAAATACAGTACTTTCTACTCTCAGTTTTCATTTTAGCATTCAAATTACCATAAACATATTTTCAGATAAGATACTAAACCAAAGTTTTGGCCACATATGTCTTCAGAAAATATTCTGTAATGATGTTTTCAAATGGCTTTGCTAAATTCAAATACATATCACTGTTGTACGTTCCAGTTCCCCTTAATTTCAATTGTAGACACAGTTCTTCATTTCCTTTGTTTAGCCTTTGTTCAGTTTCATGATATGTTCTTATTACTGTGCTCTATTTTAGGGGTTCATGTATCTTCAAGGTCACAAAAAATCTCATCCTTGAGTGCACACTGGCACAGGTTTCCCAGAGAAGCTGTGACTGCCCCATTCCTGGAAGTGTTCAAGGCCAGGTTGAACAAGGTTTGGAGCAACCTGGGATAGTGGAAGGTGTCCCTGCCCATGACAGGGGGTGGAATGAGATGATCTTGAAGGACCCTTTCAATGAAAACCATTATATGATTCTGCAATTCAGTACAACTTTAGTTGATTTTGTCTTTCTTAATATAAGCACTGCTAATATCTTCAGCTGAAAGCAAAAGCATAATTGGACTGTGCTTAGATCCTCAAATAAAACTCTGCACCTAATTTTAATCAATAAAAACTTGTTTCTCAGTATGTGGAAGGGGCACAGGGCATAGAATCATAGAACGACAGAGTGGTTTGAGTTGTAAAGGACCTGAAGGAATCTCATTCCACCTACCTGTCTTGACACTTTCCACTAGACAGGTTGCTCAAAGCCCCATCCAACGTGGCCTTGAACACCTACAGGGATGGGGAGTCCACAACCTCTCTGGGTAACCTGCTGAGCATTCAGAATCATTGCAGCAGAATTAAAAGTTTAGTTTAGGCCCAGCAAGTTCTATGCAGCTCTGACTATTTGTTATTAGCAGTTTTTAACTAAGCCATCTTCATCAAACTCTTGTCTCACTCCTTTACCTTAGGCTGTGGCTGCATCTGTTTCCAACAATTCAGCTAAAATCTTCCTCAGCCTAATGGGCATTTCTGTTCAGTTCTCACCTCACTGCAGTGCTCCTCTCCTAATGTCATTATGTATCTGTCTTAAAACAGCTGCTCTCAAATTAACTTTCTCCCTCTTGTTGGGCTGCCTAACATTTCAAATCTGTGCTCTGCAGGGCAAGACCGAGCTGCTGAAGGAGCCTGATTGATTTTCAGCTGTGGATGTGTACATGCCAGGTTTTTTGGTGACCTGAAATGCACCCAGTGCCTTGAAAATTGAGAAATAGGTTACACATTATACTTTCCATTGTCTTTTTTTTTTTTTTTTTTTTTTTTTCCTAGTTGTACCTATAGATATGTACAAGCAGCTCTTCTTTTCCTCAGAGACGGCTTGCAGTTTCATTACTGTGGTACCATTTTACTCTCTGCTGAAAAGCATGGGAAGCAAAATCAGCTTAATCTCACTTAGTCTATATGGTAAAAACAAAACAAAAGCATTATCTGTGCTCTAAAATGTTTTGTGTGGTCACAATTCTAAGTGAATGAAACTGAGCCAGTTAAATCTGGATTCTCTTCTCCCTTTGAATCCTCATAAACGTGATGCTCATTAACAAAACAGTTGGAGAAGGAGACAATGGTTGGCATGGCTTTCAAGAAGAGCCAAAATTAAGAGTGATTTTGCTGAACAGTGTTGCATGGGAGATTGTCTTCTACATTTACTAATCAAGAAGGATACAAAGCATAATGTGTAACAGAAAATTCAAGGTAAGATACCCACTTTTAGGGAAAGGAGTTAAAAAATTTAAGACCTTGGTAGCCAGAAATTCAAACTCATTACTGCCTTATCTGGCCATGCAGTACCTTACACACAGTCAGATCTCTGTCATCAGGACTCAAAGTTTTATAACAGTGTGAACATAACACGTTTAGCCTGCACTCATGGTAGTAAAAGCACCATAGAAACCAACCAAAGTACTGATATTTATCCATCCCCATGAGGGGCTTCACTGTAGGTAGATTAGATGTATACGTACATATATGATACCTGTGTGCAGTTTTGTGAGTTCAGGCAGAGGGATGTATACACAAACACAAAGAGACATGCAAGACTGAGTATCATAAATAAATCCCTATGTGGATTAGCTGCAATGTCTAAAACTGCTTACCTAGACCTGCAAAAAAAATATTAAGACCAGGAGCAGATTGAAATTTAAACACAAAAAAGCACCAATATAAATATTGTCTGCTATAGAAATATAGGCAATTTTAATAATACTGCACTACATGGGGGTTTTTACTGTTTGGAAAATTTTATTTTCTACTTGCAGAAAAGAATTGTCCCCCTTAAAATACAATCATTATTACTTAAAGCAAAATGCACTTCACAAGGCCCCATGAAAAACAGAATGGTTAAAAGTTCTGATCAAGATCAAATTACAACTTATATAACCAAAATATTGTCTAGAAAACAATGCACCCTCTTCTTTCATTTTTATAAACACATGAATGAAGAAGCTCATTCTCATACCAAAATATTGTGAAACATAAGACTCCTCTGGATGTAGTATAGGTCACCTCCTTTAAATGATGAGCTTCTGCTTAGAGGCTGGGATATGGGAAGGATTTGGATGAAAGACTGATAAATTCTATTTTAATAATTTGGCTCAGTGCAGCAGCTATTTGTCGTAATGCAAATGCTGTTATCAACAAAGCCCCCAGTTATGATTTTAACCTGAAAATATGCATATATGTGACAACATTTGTATAAACTATTGTATAAAATATAACTTGTTGTCCAGAAAACTCCATCAGCTCTTCATCAGACCTTGTAATGCAATCCTTCACACAGGCTAAATTTTATTTGTAAAGTGTCCCACTCACATGAATAAGATTATTTTTTCTCATAACCAGCTCTTGCAGAGAAATTATGATTTCTCTACAAAAGTTAGCAATTTTACAAGTCAAGGCTAAAGATAACTCAGAAAACCTTTGCACTTTGCTATTAGAAACCCCTTGCAATATAGATAATGCTACTAAATATTTAATAAAGGCATATCATTACTTTCTCTGCTTCCAGAAAAATGTCATTTTATTCAAAGGTGTACACGAACAAAGTGAACAAAGTACTCCTGTTTAATCAAAACATGATAATTAACAGGAGTCCAAGTACCCTTGTCTCGGGGAACACGAATAGCAAGTAGAAATTTCACTACTCTTTTAAGTCTGTGATTGTGCTACTGAGTGGGAGGATCTGACAGCTATGAATTCACTTCTTATCATTTCAGGGGAAGTAATTAGCGAGTTGACTACATCCACATGGCTATTAGCTTGGATGGTGCCTTGGATTTAGTAAGGTGTAGATGGCTGCCGGCTTCCATGAAAGAAAGGTTAATGGAAACATTTGTCCTGTGATGAAGAATTTTGAACTGAGTGTGATAAATCATCCACCTCTAGAAAGCCATGGCATGGGTGTCTCTTTCAATTTCAAAAATAATTTATGGAATATTTTTACTGGGCATGATATACAAGGTATAGGTAAGCAAGTTTTCTCCATTTATGAGCTACAAGTCTCATTTCAGCTCCTTCAAAGTTCATGACTCTTAATTCTAATTACTGTATATGGGTTTTGACAAATATAACAGAACCACCGGGATAAGACCACAGAGTGACTTTGATGTTCACATCATCCTCAGTCATCTAATTCCCAGCACATTTGAATCACCTCAGCTGCCACAGAACATGACATTCCAGCCCACTTTAGCACTAGGAACATTTGAGAGTATTATTCATCTAACTAACGTGAGATGCAGATATTAGGGTGAGATAATCATGCCTTAGACCTTTGTACACTTACGTCATGAATTAGAAACTACAGCATGCATATGATTTCACAGTGGTTTGTAGTTCTGGCTAAACATAAAATCTCTCCTGTCATAAAGTCACCAGGCAGGTGGACACTTTGCTCATGCTCAAAAGCAGTCAGGATCTACAGATTAGGAGTTGAATTCCTAGGATTATATGAGGGGCTCAACCCAATGAAAGTGTGTCAATGAAACTCTACTACAAGAGAGCAAAGAACTTAAGAAGAAGATGTCTCAATTTTCTGTATTAGTTCAATGTTAGAGTATCACTGGAGAACTGAAGAGCTCATCTCTGAGAATGAGCTCTTCTTCCAGAAGAAGCAACATTCAACTACTTTTGCTGGTTCAGTTTATTAGATGGAAGAGTCAGAGATGTGGTAGACCAAAACTGGAGAAAGTAAAGATTGTTCGGTGAAGTCAAACCAAGACCACCCATTGCTGAGTTAAAGGTCTTCAGCCAAAGCTGATATGGAGAAAAACCAGGCTAGTTTGTGTAGAACAGGCAAAAATATTTTAACAATGCTTTTTATTCTTGTTTGATTCTTTCTACATTTTTAATATGGTAGATATCATTACAAAATAATTTTTATTGTTGTTACTACTATTATTACTAAAAAAAAAACCAAACCTATCATATTGTCATAGTTATAAGAAAAGGTTTTTTTCATTCTTGTTCAGTTTTAATCTGACATCAGTGATTAAGAAGAATAACCACAATGTCACAGTTCTATACAGTTCTTTGGTTATTTTTTTCCCTATATATATATCTAGGACATACACAATTAATCTGAGAGGTTTCTAGAAGAAATAGAATGGCAATATACCACTCCTCCATTGACCCTTTATTCAGTAAAGAAGAGAAGATGGCTGAGGCAACAATATATCTTACTTTTAACACAAAGGAAGTTAATGTAGGACAGAAAATAATAAATATGAACCATTAACAGTTAGAGGGTATTGGCACCTTTTTTTGCATGTGAACATGAAGCAAGCATAGCTCTCTCATGATGACACAGGAGAAATACTTTTCTGTCATCTCCTAGCCATGGTAAGGAGCTGTTGGGCAGAGCTGTATGAGAAATAGAATTCGTAACACCACTTGTAGCTGGAAACCAGCTGGATTCAGCTCCACTCACCACCACACTTTGGGCCTGGCCATCCACCAGCTTTTCACCCACAATAAATAGGTCATTCATGTGTTTTCTCACCTTCTAAAATGATGGAGAAGGGGAAGTCAAGATAATTGGACAAATTATCAACTACGGTCATTCCAATTAGAAAAATTAATGCTCAAAATGAGAATATAGAAGATCAAAAGTGGATCTCATCCTTTTTTCTTCTTTGGGGATTGACCAATACCTCGAGGAATCCCACAAAATGGCACAGGTAATTGCTACTATTATTTTTCATAACAGAGATTATATTGGCAAGGAATTTTGGCTCATGAGGTAGTGTCTGAGAGTGACTCTGCATGAGATGGTTGACTTGGTTTTCATATCTTTTCTGTCCTAGGAGTAAAACCATCTCCGTCCTCCTCCTTCATTCCCACTTATCCTCCCATTTCTCCATATGTATTTCGCTTTTTCCACATTTTGATCTTGAACAAGCATTTTAACCAAAGGTATTAAACTCACTAACTCACTAACTAACCAACTATTCCATGTTGGGGTGTTTTACTTTTCTTCTGGAACACTGCTGAATCAGCTTGAAAATCTGTGCAAAGAGAACCAGTGAGACTGGAAAAGGACAGAGATGGAGAGTGCAATTTCCTCCTTTATTGCACAGTATGAGTCGTTACATTTGGCTTATCTCATCTCACAAAACTACAGGCTGTTGCAGAGCCTCTGATGTCTGTTCCTAGGAGGTGATAGCTGATCCATGTATCATTCTTTATGCATGATTTAGGGTAAAGAATAGGATTATGTATTAATAGCCATGTAAAGATATTAATATCTATGTATATTAATATATTATAATATTCACAGGTATTAATAGCTCTACACAGATAACTTTACTCTGGGTTTCTATGCACTGTTTCCTTCTTCGAGACCTCATAGCACAATACAGAGACTCGAAGCTGTCTGGTATGTCTGTGCCTGAAGTGAATTTCTTGCTATGTTAAGTTTTCCAAGGACATGTGAGATGGACACAGACAGACAACTGCATTGTCAAGACTAAACCGGAAGGCAAAAATGCTCTTCAAGGTATTCTGATCAGCCTCTAACCTTTGAGCAGGTGTTTGGTGACTTAATAGGGGAGATAATGACGACTGGAAAAACAGGTCTCTGAGCCACCTAGTCCTTACACTGACTACATTTGCTTCTCTGTTATTGCTTATATAAGAGATATTAGAATAGGAAAATTACAAGATTAAGCACTGTTTCCTGAATCTTTGAAAATGATAAGTGACAAAAATGTCACCTGATGAAAACAGCCCTCAAATAAGTGCATGAGTTACATTTTTAAGAAAACCTGACCATGAAAAAGTAGTAGCAGACATTAAGTGTATGTCCAGGATTTTAGGGGTGATTCATCTTAAGTACAGACAGAAAAATGCAATTGGTTGCTTTGGTACTTTCTTACATGAAGTCTGTAAATGATCTGGGATTGAATAATTGTCTTACAAAATAAAAGTCCAAAGAAGGAAAGTTTAACAATGGAGCAAGAGATGATGTATCTGAGTAACATAGCATGTTTAGAATAGGACCACATTGTTTCAACAATAAGAAAAATACAGATGTTCTCAACAAAAAGAATCAAAGCTCATCATGATGTGAAACTGCACCTAAGTTAGAGGATATAGCTCAGAGTGAAATGTTGAGAAATTATCCTACTACCTACCATTAATGTGTTTGTTGGGGTGGAAAATATAAAGACAAATGGGATTTATTGTTTTTTTCCATCAAATCATTTCCATCAGCAACAGAGAGATCAGCTGTGGCACTCTCTCTGTAGCTTCAAACAATTTCTATTTCCTTTCATGGCAGGATAAAATAGTAATATTGAGCAGAAGGTATTTTGTTGCCTCATTGAAATGTAAACAGAGCAATTTTGGCACTTTTTGCATTCTTAGTTTCTTATTACTACTTCCTCTTTTTCTACTCATGGCTTATTTTACTATGGGAGAGCCTACACTGCCAGACATATGACAGTGTTCTCCTTTCTTTTGCCACCTTAACAAGGATTCTGCACAGCAAATCTCACTCTACATATTCCTCTCCTCACTGCAGAACATCAGACACTGTGAGAGGTCTCACGATGATCTGTGAAGGCCCTTGCTCTGACAAGCTATTAGGGAAGGTACCACTTCAGGCACCTATATTTAGAAATCTAAATATGTGTCTATATGCAAGGTAGGTAGCTAAAATCTTCTTATACTGACAGGAAGTACCGATGCCATTCAGTTGCCCATATACAAGTCTTGATGTTTAATATGCTCTTGGATACCTTGTCTGGCTTTCATTTACTAGACTAGAGGGGCTCTGGTGATCCACAGACCGTATGTCACACCCAGAGTGGCACAGATGTCAACACATGACCTGTGGAAAATCTAAAGCCTTCTTCACTGGGATCCTAACCAAAGCAGGATTTTGTAAGATACAGAGTCATTCATAGAATAATTTAGGTTGGAAAAGGCCCTTAAGATCATCAAGTCCAACTGTTAACCCAGCACTGCCAAACCAACCACTAATCCATGTCCCCAAGTGGCGTTTCTACATGGCTTTTAAATCCCTCCAGGGGATTTAAAAGACCATTGCCCTGGGCAGCCTGTTCCAATGCTTAACAACCCTTTCAGAGGAGAAATTTTCCCTGATAGCCAGTCTAAACATCCCTGGAGCAAGTCAAGTCCATTTCTTTTTTTTCTGTTACTTGTTACTTGTAAGAAGAGCCTCTCCCTGGCTACAACCTCCTTTCAGGAGCTTTAGAGAGCTAGAAGGTCCCCTCCACAGCCTTCTTTTCTCCAGCCTGAGCCCCACCATCTCCCTCATCTGCTCCTCATCAGACTTGTGCTTCAAACCCTTTCCCAGTTCCATTGGCCTTCTCTGGACATGCTCCAGAGCATCTCAAATGGCTTTCACAACCCATGGTAACGGAACTGAGCAAAGACCTAAATCTCAACTCCTCAATTGCCCTGAATCCCACAGAAATGGAACCAAGATACATGATTCATTGTGCAGACATGTTAATCCATGTATTAAAATGTGATCCTTAGTTCTAAAAAGTAACCATAATCTCTGCTCCTCATATAGGTAAGTCAAAATGTTTTATACCAAGAGTGACTATTAATCTCTTAATGTGATGTATAATGCAGATAATACCAACAGATAGGAAAATGAAAACTAATAATAAAACACAGGTTGAAGAATATGGTTCAAATGCATACACCAGTATTCTTATATATTCTTCATTTCTCATTCTAAATGATGATGAATATGGAACACAAACACAGGCAATTTCACTATGTCTACACAATCAGCCTGAATATCCTTGGGAGACAGAGATAGGAGACAAATTGATCATTTTATATGAATTATTTGTCTCATCTCAGATAAGGCTAACAACTATGTGAAGAATGATGAATGAAAGGTGGTTGCAACTACTTAGCTATTGATTATATGAATTAAAACAGAAAAAAAAAAAAAAAGAAAATAAACAATTTTGGGGCTCAAATCCAGTTGTGACTTGTTCAGTCCAATACAAATACTTTGTCTGCTATATAAGAGAATGAGAATAAATTTAGAAATGGAATATATATATGTATTAGATAACATTAGAAATGTTCTTTAGACTTTTTGTACCCTAAATATGAATGTGAATAGTACTTTTGTGGCAATATGCCCCTCCTGATCTAGTAGATGTGCCCCACCTTTGTCTTCTTTCATTCCTAATGTGTTTGTATTTCCCTTGCTTTATCCTTTTTCATTATTGTCACTTGAAAACAGATATAATATTTTTTATAACATAAATATTTTGGTATGCATTATATAACCTTAGAAGACTTTCAGGCACAGTTCATTTTTTTATTTTTTATTTTTTTTTCTGAAATTCACTGATATGCTTCCAGGATCTTATTAGAGATGAGTAAATGTATTTTATTTGATGCATTGGTGAACTCATTACTTCGTTAGGAAACCTCATGGAAATTCATGTGCTTAATGCTAGAGTGCCTCCCATCCCACACCCATTTCAATTAGAGTTTGACATTGACGCAGCCTTAATGCCCTCAACTGCTCATTTGACACAATCTCATGCAGTGATATCTCACCAAAACAGGAAGCTACTTTCGCATCTCGTTTGCATTATGTATTCATTTTAAGATTAGTCACATGGTTAATGAGCATCTTGGAGCCTGTCCAGTTTGCTGCACTATGTCATGCTTCCTTTCCTGACACTCTGCTTGCATTAACTCTCTGTGATATTGCCAAAGACTGTGCAGAGTGTAAATTGCTCTTAGCCATTTGTTCCAGAAAATTATCATATCCACTGCCATTTGGAATCTATTCCCATTGTTGACTACAATTAAATATTAAATGTGTGTTGAAATCATTTCATTTTCACAAAGTGCTAACCTGTGAAATTTTTCCACATACAGCCTAATATTATTTTTGTCCTTCACTTCCCCATTTACTTACAAAAATAATATGTTTCTGTCTCAAAATATTGAACTGCAGTGTTTGAAGCAAGCCTTACATTTTTGGTCATTATTCCCAATTTATCCTAAAGTTGTATTAAACTCAAAGTGACTGCATTAAAATTAGCACTTCAGGTAGCATTTGACTTTTTAATCAATGTTTAGTCTGTATTTTAAATGATACTGATACATCAATTTGTGTATGTGTATGCATATTTACTTATATTTATACCTAATGTCTGCAGTTTGAGTTCCTCAAGATCTTATCAGCTTTTACAAACTAAGACAACCAGCTGAAATAAAAGGAAGTTTCATATGAGAAGGGAACATTTATTGAGCTAATTTATCTTGATATCTGATGCCTGATCCACATGGTACAGAGGATTTCTCTGAATAAACTCTTATTGGAACAAAAATGTACTATGTACTTCCAAAATCAAACCTAAACAAAGACAAACAAAGAAACAAACAAAAAACCCTAACAGAACAAAAAGTAACCACTTCACTCAAATAAATCCATAGCAATCTTTAAAAAAGTCTTGCACTTTTGTGCTGCCACAACATCTAGTAAATTCTTCAAAAGTGCAGGTACTACTCTTATAAATAATAAAAACAGAAAGAGAAACATGTAAATACTCCTAAATCTATTTGCATTGCTCTTTTAGAATCAAATTTAGCACATTTGAAGTATACATATCTATAACATAAAAAATCTGTGACCATATGCCATAATGGAGAAACCAAAGCATTGTTTTAGCAAAAAAATAGGCATGAGGTCACAGAAACAGAAGCTTTTTGTGATCAAGATCCTCTGTAATATTTCAAAAATGTCAGTGGATAACAGAAAAAAAATTGTAAGTACAAGGTGACATTGTATTCTTACTGTATATTTCTGTTATATTGCTTAAAGATACAAATCACTGTAGAAAAAGAAAACTCTAAAGCATTGGTAACATAATGGTGAAACACAATGAAGAAGAATGATAGGGGAAATCTATGTTCCTGGAGACTATCACAAAACAAGGTAAAAAATAAATCTCTGCATCTTTAAAGCTACATGATTATTACCGCATAGTGTTTAGGATAAATCCCTAGAGGTGTTTTTAGAGAGAAGGAGAACTGGGAAGGGGAGGAACATTTGGTAGAATGTTAAAGTGAAAGGACTCCTCTGAATTCTCTGGTCAGTAACAGCAAGCAATTTCCACCACAGCTTCAGATAGGGAAAAAAAAAAAAAAAAAAATCTATTCTAATCACTTCTTCAAGCTCACTGTCTTATCAGTTCATAGATGAAGTATAAAATGCAAACAAAATACCGAGGAAAAGCAAAACCTCCTAAAAATCTTAATAAGCCAACTGATCATGGGTGCATAGAGCAAGTAGGATGGGACATATGATGTGCTCAGTGCACAAAAAGACTTGAAATTTAGAACTTTTTTTTAGGATTTAAAGGATTCAAACTTTTATGAAATAAAATATGAAACCTAATTGGCATCCATCTATTTTTCAAATGAAAGCAAAAACTGTTGTAGATTCCTTGTTTCAGGATTTTTGTGTGTTCCTAGCTGATTATACAAGATGGTTTTGTGGATCTTTTGTATAAACAATGTTTTTTGGTTCAGCTTTTCAACACGAATATCAAGCAGATTATATCAGTGTTATGGTCATTGGGTTTGGGAATGGATTATTGTCCCTTATATTTATATAGATGCAAAAGTATTCCACATAAATCTACAGAAATGAAAAACAGCCACAATCATTATTTCACTCCCCATGTCTATGCCTAAAGTGAGCAATGAAATGTTAAAATGGACAAGATGATTATAAATATTTTGTTGTCCTCATAGTCATTGACATCTTGCCCATAAAACTGAAAGTGATGGACTTCTGTGATTTCAAAGGCAATGATTCTATTTACAAAGGGCCTTCCATTTTAGAATCTCCAGCCCATCCATTTGTATTAGGAGATCTCTTAGAAAAAGCCCCATCAAAGGCAAGGAGGTACAGCATCAATTCTGTCAGCACTACCTACTTGAAACTTGGCTAAATTGGTATCATAGTATCATAGGCACTGCCAGTACAATTTCATACCCTAGAAAACATAGGTAATTAAATAGGTGGTGCCAGACCATCAGAAAAAAAAAAAAAAAAAAAAAAAGAAACAATAGACCTTATCTTAAAATTCAGCTGGAGAAGCATAGACTCAGCAAGTTGGCTAACACTGGAAATCTGTGGATTGTCATTCAAACACACCCTAGAACTTCTTTTGTTATCTCCAGCCAATAATACCCTCTCAGAGATTTCTAGAGAAACCTTTGTTCCTTTAAAAAAGCCCAAAGACATAAAACTACAGGTCTGCAGAAGTAGTTATTTCCAAAGAAGGGCACACAAACTTGAGGTCAGTGTGCCCAATGAAGTTCAGGACAGTCTCTGAGTTCCATAAACAAGATACAAATAGCTGAGGAATGAAAGTGGACCAAAACACAAAGCACAAAGGAAAGGCAACAAACTGATAACCAGAAGATCAGTGATCTCAGCCTGAGCTCAAAAGCCATGCTTAATTTTCTACTTTGCCACTCAGCCAGTATGAAAACACATTTCATATGAAGCCTGTTCTTTTTATTTTCTGCATCATCTGCTGTACCATGAGAAACAAAATTCTGACTAGACAGATCACTGTTCTTCTCTATGATAAGTTCCCCAAGATACAAAACATCTGTTTGTGGCTAATTCCTCATGACCTTTGAGAATAATCTTTCCTCTGGCAACTCCTGCCATCAATAGTCTTGTCTCTGACTGTGCTCAGTTTGGACTACCTTACCTTTTTTTAGAGTGATTGTCTAAATAGTTAAAATTTGCCTAGTAGTGGATGTACAAACACCCATGAGATTAATTCTGTGTGCTGAGAATGGGGGCTCAAAAGCAGTAAAAGCAATCTCAACAGTATAAACTTTTACAAGGTAATGACATTTTTAAATCTTTTGGTTTATTATTACAGATAAATTATTTCTTCTACTTTTACTTTTTGGTTTTATGTCAATTTTGAGTGGTCATACCCCAAATTTACCCAAGAGGAAACATACACACTTGATCCAATATTATACTCTTCTGTTTAGTACATGTTTTAGACCACAAAAATTAATAAGCCTTTCTCAGAATGTCCTCAGCATGTTCTGAGAGACAGAAGTGTTTGAAAGAGACAAAAACTTGTACTTCCAGTTCTGCCTCTAGCCAGCTGGGTGGGTTCACCCATGAAATATTCAATATTTCATTTCCCTGTTCTCAATTTCCCTCTCTACTCCTGTTTAGAGTGTTGGTTTTACCAAGTAGCAGCTCTCCCTTGCTCAAGGAGACCTTCATCCTGATTAGGTCCTCGAGGCATTCCTGAAGTATGCACTCATAATGCATCATAAGCTTTCCTTCCCTTTGTGATTATCTATTATTCATATTGTGGTGGTGTCTAGAGACCAATAAGTTAAGATTATGACAAGATACAATATATGGGTAAATACTGATGGCAGGTGGATAGGTAATATAATAAAGATGGGTGTATGTACATAACTTAATAGCGTCAGTAACTAATAGTGTTCCTCTTTTCCAATTAGATCTAATGACTTTTTTTTTTTTTTTTTCCCTGAGTGATGCAAGTAAATTTGCAGCAATTCCATGGTAGTTTTGCCTTCTTTAGGGTTGACACATCACATTGCCATTTTGTAATTTTTTTAATAGTTTAAATTTACTAGTGGGATGCAGAGCTTGGGCTATTTTATTATTTATTTCATTTTTAAAATTAACACAACCTACCAAGACCTAAAATCCAGGAAATGTGGAATACAATGGGAAAAAAAAAAAAAAAAAAAAAAAGAAACACTGTCATTAGCTGCTATATTTAGCAATGCACTAATTTTAAAGAGGTTAAATCTTAGTTTGAACTACTCAAAAGTTTCAAAGAAAACAAAAAAAATTAGGAAAATTTTTGTAAAAAGATATTTTCTCTTTTTTTTTTTTTTTTTCCATGTTCCATGATTATAGTAGCACAGACATGAATAGTTATAGTGCATGAATCCACAACTGTTGAAAGAGATTTTGTACAAGCCATTTTGGGAAGAAATATCTAGGGTAAGACCATGACACAATTTATCATTAAATTAAGGTGTAATCTAAAGTTTGCAAACCTTGTTTCTATCTAAGGGCTATTTAAGAGCGTCTTCTCACTGTCTGTCAACCTCAAACAGGCAGAGAGATGAAAGGGACAAAGAGGAGAATAATCTCTACTCACCTATAGTTGGATCATGATAGTCAGGGAACCGATGGCTTATGAACTGCATTGTCATTGCTGAAGAGAGAAAGACAAAAGGAAGATAAAAGAATGATGTCTTTAAATAGAAACTGGCATAAATAGGACAAACAGCTAATTCACTCACCCAAGTTATCAGCTTAGAAAGTGAGTCCAAAGTTTGTTTTATTTTTACTTCTGCAACAATGTGTTGGCATTGTAGTGATGAATAAGAACTAATAAATTTAGAAAAATATGAATGAAACTTCATTTGTCTTATTTCATTCCTTTTTAAACTTCTTGATATCAGTTTCTGCATTACAATGTTGCATCATTTTAGCACAAATATTGATAATGTCATACTGCATATGCATGAAAACTTCCACAACAAAAAACATGAAATATTATTTACAAGGCTGATTTATAGATTTTTTCATAGTGCTACAAAATGCCACTAATTGCAGTGCCTAACACTGTGATTTCTGGTGTATTTAAGAATTCATTAAACTTGATGCAACAGATGAAGGATTCTTTTAACCACCTAGACCACCTTTTCTGAAGTGATATTTTATGACTGAATATTACCCGATCTCAGAAATTTTAGGAAAATTGCAAGATACTTCAGGAAAGCTGCATTCTAGCACTTGGAACAGGTGATATGCTGAAAGTGAAATTCCTGTTTATGTAGAAAGACAGAAACTTTCATATCCTGTCCACCATATGCTGTACAACATAACATCTGAAGTTCACTCATTTTGAACAATCACAAGAGCAAACTTGGGTATTTAGTGACCACAGTAATATCATCAGGAATCAGAAGAACATGAGAGGTGATATTATTTTTGTTGGTTTTCATCAGGAGTTTGAATTTCAAGTCTTTAGAAAAGAAAATGTATCTACCAAACATTTAGAGTTGTGAATAAAAGAATTTCAAAAGTGAACTCTGTGAATTCTAATTAATAGAAGAGCAAGGGGAAAAGGGTCAAACAGAATTTTCAAAATACTGTTTTATTTTAAGCAAATATTTGGTTTTATGCCATCATTTAAATTCCTCTATAGCTTCTATATGAATATTAGTTTAAAAAAGCACCCCACTTGTAAGAAAATTATCAGTAAAAAGACATCAAATCCAACATGAGATTTGGCCTTATGTCTTGACCATCTCAGTTACTTTCAACAGCAGAGGTTATGAACAAGAGGTGAGACATTTTAAAAAGTCTGCATATAAATATATGTATTTTGCAGACAGATTGTTTTAGTTTAATATTTGCCCTCCTCATATTTTTGAGAAAGAGGGGTTAAAGAGATAGTTTTATAAAACAATACAGACAAGGAGTATTAAACATTTATTACCATTTTAATAAATTATTGCATCTTTAGTGTAGACAAATATAAATGCTAAGAAGCAGCATTATAAATTCATAGTTACCCAGAGAGGATAACTGTGTAAGAAAAAGCTCATTCAGTCTATACATATTATAGGGGAATAAATCTACGTGCACTGACACTCATGTCTTCTATATTATCTGTTGTCAGATGCATTACTTTTAAGTACTGTGCATGTTTGGACACTTTTATTTCTAAGACACTTGATTTTTTCTTTTTTTTTTTTTTTTTTGTCCTTTTTTTTTTTTTTGTTTTAAATAAAAACACAATTTTAAAGAAATCCATCTGATCACTGTTAGTGGTTTGTGAAGAATAACTTGATGTTTAATGTGATCTGTCTAGTTTCTTCTTCGAAGCTCAGGCAGCTAGCAGAGATGTTGTTCATTTGGTTTATGCCTACACATTTCCAGCTTTCTGAGGCCATGTACCACAAACAAATTTAAGTTGTTTCACTACCTGCTGCTTTTTCTTGCCAAGCATTCTCTTAAAAAACAAACAAAAAACCCCCAACAAAATAAACCAAAAACCCCAAAATCCAACAACAGCAAAAAACCCCCAATCAACCCAAAAAATCCCCCCAAAAAACCCAACCCAAATCAATTAAAAAAATTACAACAAACAAACAAGCAACCAACCAACAACAACAACAACAAACGCACCAGCAAAAAAACCCTCTACTCTGTTTTTGTTTTCTTTTGGATCTATGCCTGTGTCAGAAAACCTGTCGTTACAACTGAAACAGAATTCAAGGTAAATGTTTTTCCTCTCTCCCAATTCAGATCCAGATCAATACATCATTTATATCCTCATCAAATCCACAGGATCTAACAGGACTGAAATAATTTGAAAGCATCATATTGTATTAAAGATCAAATTTTCTACTGCAATGTGCAAAAGTTGAAGGATTCAAAAGGCATGCGAATGTGGTACCTGGGGACATAGTTTAATGGAGGCCTTGGCAGTGCTGAGTTAATGGCTGGACTTGAGTATCTTAGAGATCTTTCCAACCTAAATGGCTTTATGATTCTACAATTATGTATAAAATTAATCTGGAGAGGTACAGGATTTGAGAAAGGTGTTCACAGAAGTACTCTTTACAGTCATCTGGCTAGGACAATAGTGAATAAAAGCCTCCTTTTTCATACATTTTGCCCCATAAATTCTTCTATGACAGCCTTTTTTCAAGGTTCCTGCTAATCAAAGGAAGTTCTTTGGCCTCTTTAGTCCTCGTCATCTCTTACCTGCGGATTTAGCATTCTCTCCCAGAAACAGAGTTGAGAAGGAGTTGAGGTACATTGATCTTTTTAATCATTGGATTAAAGTGTAAAATAAGGAAGCCAGGGTATAAGAGGTGGGAATTGTGACCCATCTTCCTCTGTGTGTTCTTTAAAATAAGAAATTGCATTTTCTACTAACCCTTACTGCACAGGACTGCAGAAACTATTTTCAAAGCAGGTATAGCTGAACACCTCCTCTAAGAAAAAATGAACAACTGGATTTTGGCTACAAACAACAAGCACTTTATTCCATGAGGATGGAGAACAAAGAAGCCTCAAAACATCAGGTCTGATGCTTTGATGATCAAAAGGAATTGTGTTCTGTTGTACTAGGTATTGCACAGGCTTGGCTGCTGGATGGGCAGAAATTAGTTCCGGATGATGGTCGAAAGTTGGTGGAATGCTTCCCAGAGGGAAAGAACATTCAATCACCACTGGAGTGAAACCCCATAGCTCAGCTGGACCCTCAGGAATTAGACCTGCATATAACCAGCCCTATCTGGGCTATTCAGCAGGAGAGCTGCCTCAGCTGGAATATACTGGCTTCTTCATAGGTACTAACATCAGCTCCAAATTAATTTTCCAGAGTGAATTAATTTTGAAAACTAATAATAAAATTGTATCAGTATTTCATGGTGCTTGATAGAAGCATTCTCCTTGGTTCCTCATTTTTTTCCCTCTTCTTTTCCATGTAAATTATCACTCATACTTAGCAAATCCAAACAGTCATTTAGATATTTTTGTGACCATTTTCTTTTAAAAATCCAAATAATACTGCACCAAATTTTGACAGATCTATAAATTAGGGACTATTAACTCTAATTTATGCCACACACAAAACACTGTATCAAAATGAGGCTTTAAAGAAGGATATGAAAATAACATAAATAGATAATACTAGTATTTGAATAAACGCATAAATGTAAAAGCAAAGTCAGTTAAGAAATGGTTAAAAAAACCCAACCCAACCCAAACCCTTTTAATCCATAGCAGATATTGTGAAACATTTTGAATTGCAAGTTGCCTGAAATTTTTTAATGAATATTTTATGACTCTGTGAAGATCATTTCATTTAAATGGGACATGTACATCACACGGCAGCTATGATAAGTAAAAGGATCATTGTTTCAGATGAATAGTATCTTCTTTATATCCATCTGTGGCTAAGCAAGTGCATGTTGCCTCAGTTGAATAAATGTAAGCCTCATATGCATGAGTAACTATGCAGCTTTAAAGTTCTCGTGTTTTTAAAACAAGAAAGGGGTTTAGGTCCTGCATTTAATTTTTATTGGTTCCAGACATGTTTATCCAATGCTCATTAACTATCCTGAGAGGCATACATGATACCTATGCTGGCACTGAAACATATATATTTTCCATTAATAATTAACTTAGTCCTGTCTTCTAGTTTCAATAGAATTCCTAAATTCTTCCTAATAATATTTTATTTACAACTAAGTAGGAAACATCAGACTTAGAAAAAGGCTGAGGTTGTATTCTTTAGTCTGAAGCATGCTTTTGATTAGTGCAGAAATATTAAATTCTGTGTAAAGGAGGTACCAACTTTGAAAAATATATATGCTTGTGTGGGCCTACAAGACAATAGGAAAAATGCTTTGATATTCCTTTCCCTGTGAGACCAGATAGAATAGAATTCCAATGTCCTACTAATTTGTTCTAAATTTGATTTATACCAGCAACTTTAAAAGCAGTCCTATACCTATACTTCAAGGTTGGAGAGTATGTTGCAAGAGTACACAATATTATTTATGGTAATCATATACCCGATGTGAATATCTCATCCTGAGCTTCTTATTCCTCTTTATTCACCCAAGAACTTCTACATATTCATTCTCTCATGGGTGCTGGTGCAAATGGTACAATAAATCCATTTCCAAAAGAATCTTTACCATCCTCACAAAATCTATGCTTTAAATAGTCTAACAAAACTACTACTGAGATCAGTGATTCCCATATGGTTGATTCACGTAATTTTAATTTAGATCCACTCTTTCAATGAATCCTTAACTTGTGTTTTTATAAACACTGAGGCTTCAGTGAGACCAGAATAGATGATGAATTTTTAAAAAATATAACATGGCAAAGTCACTGGATTTGAGGTTTAGTTTATTAAGTTCATGAGCATGTAGATAATATTAGCATAGAGAAGATGGCAAAGAAATAGAGAGTCTAAAAACAGGAGAGTAGATCATATTAACAATGTATGCACCACAGGAAGAGACATTTTCATGGAAAAGGAAGTGATAAATACATTTTATTTAAAAGTTTAAGAGTTAACCTTACATCTCTCTCTCTCTGTGTCTCTAAAAATCAGGATCTTTTAGTAACTAGATAAGCATTATATTGCTATTATTTTATCTCTGAAATATTAGATAGTTTGAACATTTCTTATCTTTCTGGTGTTTTCATGCCAATAAGATCTTAGGTATCATCTTATAAAAAGTGTGATCTTTTCAAATGTTTATGTCTGAAGACTGGAATGTTGACTTCTCTTTCATTAGCTTAGAAAAATTAAAAACATCCTTATAGCTAACTCTGAATTTTTAGATTGACTCATCAAATAAAAAGTCACCTGCAATCTTACTTCTGTTCACTGAATCTTAACCAATAGCAGTGTGCAAAACATATACATGATGAACGGTAGGAAGAGAAGACAAAGGTGTTTTTTTTCCCAAAATCTAATCTGCTCTATGAATTGCATCAACACTCACAGCAACTTGGAATGGTTGAAGACACCAACAACCACACAGTACATTAGGAGGGGGAAAAAAGTGCTAGAAAGTCTAGTGCTAGATGCAGCCTGAGAAAGATTCTGCAAGTTTCTGCAAGTTTAATGAATCAGGATAAAATAGAACGAGGAAAGCAAAATCAATTAAAACTAAAGGAAAAATTTGCTGTGAAATAGATGAGAGATGCTAGTTGTCAACTATTTTAGGGTACAAACTAGAAAATATTTTTAGACATCATATGAGGGATTTTCTGAAACAAAATTCAGACATGGAAGATATGAGAAACCTCCTTGACTTTATGGTGGTTTTTTAAGTCAAAATACTGAATCAGTGAAATGGAAGGTTCTCTTGGAGACTTTTTCCCTGTATTATCAATTTCAGATAGAGAAAATATTAATTTAATTATATTAAATGATATTTTAATATAGATAACATCTGTAATCAGACATTCAAATATATGATGGAAAGGAAGGTTTGTTTTCCTAAAATACTGCATTCTTTTGATCTCAAACACTTTATAAAGAGCCTTTTGTTTTCCAGGAAGAAGTTGCCATGTGGAAAGCATCTCTTTGTAATACCTAGGGATAATATAAATGGCCCTATGTTTATGATATCCTGGAGGGGAGGGTTGCAGGGGGAATCTGAGCAAGCTTCATGTACAATTCATGCAGCCACAACCAGCCCATCTGCAGCCTTTAGTGTTTTGAACAAAATATGTTGCATTTCTGAGTTACTGCACAGTGTCTGTTTTCCTGCAACTCAATGAGAAATCTTTGAAAGAGCAGGCTTCTTTATCAGATAGATGACAGCTTTCCAGGTCACAAAGGACTATGAGATTTGAGTATACAGTATGTTTCCTCTGTTTTATTTGTATTTATTCTATCTATGCACACTGCATTTAGATCACTGTATGTTTTAGGATGAATAACTGACAGGTTTAGTCACCTGAACCAAACAAAGGGAGTTAGAACTATGAAAAAAATGTTGTTACTTCTAAATGCTTCACATCAGTGTGAAACAAAATCTCCAAACAGCAGCTCCATGTCAAAGGTGAGAGAGGTAGTTTGATGTTGGTAGAGAGATCATCCTAAGCAGCAATCATCCATGATGACAGGAATGGCATGAAAATGTGTCAGGCCATGTTTAGGGTGGATATTAGGGAAAGGTTTTTCACTCAGAGGGTGGTTTGGCAACAGAAAAGTCTCCCCAGGACAATGGTCAAAACACCAAGCTTGACACAGTTCAAGAAGCATTTGGAAACACTCTCAGGTATCTGGTGGGGTTCTTGGGATGGTCCTGTGCAGGGCCAGGAAGGGCATTCAATGATCCTTGTGGGTCCCTTCCAACTCAGGGTATTCTGTGATTCTGCAACACAAATGACTTTAATGGAAACCAAAACCTGTATCTGGAAGAGTATGCAAGTGATCTGCCAAACACTGACATTAACAAGATTTCCCATTTCCCATTGTTGAGGTATGGGTAGTCTTAGAACTGAAAATTGAATATCCGTAGTGCAGAAAGTTATACCTACTCAAAGGAATAAGATGAGTTTCTGAGAAGCATTCATTTTGGTCAGAAAAGATGGATGAGAAGAAGAGTGATGCCTAATGCAGGGTACTATGACACTTTATGAAATTTAAAGAGTACGGGGAAGGTAACTAGAGATACAAGGCAATGTTTAAACCAATAAAGTAGTTGTGTTTATTGATTACAGTTAATACTATGATTTTTCCATGACATGGTAAATGGCAAAGTGTACAGCTAGATGAAAAAGTTTGATTTTTTTAAAACTGGTGGCAATAAACTAAAAGATCTCACCCCTCAATAAGACACATTTATCTTCATACTGCCAGAGGATGTGAAGGTTTCCAAACAGAAGTTTCAAAGCATTTTATTGTGCTTCCCCTAATAATCACCACAGATTAGATGCACTGTCAACACAGCAGCCCAAAGACACCATTGTTGTGGACCAATATAGCCATTTTTACATTGTAAGAAATACAATGTAAGAAATAGGGTAAGAGCTGTATGAAATAGGGTAAGAAATAGGGTAAGAGCTTTACCACACTGTTTCAGGAATGAATGCTGCAAAATTTGTGAGCTGAAATAGTTAATTTTGTAGGTATTACAATATATTATTTATTAAGCATTGGCTATGAAATGAAGGCAAGCTACATTTTATTTCTGTATTACATACATTCTGGTCTACTAGAAAATTACAAATGCTTTCTGTAACAAAATCTCCTGTAGAGTTTTTTTGCCCTGTTTTTTCTTCTTCTCTTTTTTTTTTTTTTTTTTTTTTTTTTTTGCTAAAGTGGTGTTTTCTTCACTTATCGAAGCTGAGATCCACAACAAAGAATAGAAAACATCAGAAAGATTATTAAAACCAAAGTCTTTTAAATTAAATCTGCCTTACTAGAGCAAAAATCAAACGCACAACACCACAGCACATGTGAATTTTTAACCAGAAAAAAAACCTCAAGTTATTAGAACAGCCAGAACAGAAGGAGAGAACTCTTTCTTATCCACTGAATCATTGCAAATGGTTTCAGTCACTAAATTTGGTTGACTTGGTCACAGCTGTATCAAAAGCAGCGTGACCAGCAAGGCAAAGGAGGGAATTCTTCCACTCTGTTGTGCTCACCTAAGAGACCACCTGGAACACTGTGTTCAGCTCTGGGGCCTTCAGCATAAGAAAGACATAGACCTGTGGAGCAAGTCCAGATGAGGAACATAGGGATTCTCAGAGGGCTGTAGCACTTCTGGTATAGAGGCAGTTTGAGAGAGTTGGGATTTTCTGGAGAAGAGTCTCCGAGGAGAGTTTACAGCTCCTTGCAATGCTTAAAAGACTCCAAGAGAGTTGGAGAGAGACTTTGGACAAGAGGGAATGGCTTCAAACTGACAAAATATAGGGTTAGATTAGCTATTAGATATAAATTCTTTACTGTGATAGTGGTGAGACACTGGCACAAGTTGTCCAGAAAATCTATGGATGTCCCATCCCTGTAAATGTACAAGGCCAGGTTGAACAGGACTTGGAGCAACCTGGTCTAGTGGAAGATGTCCCTGCCCATGGCAGGGGGTTTGGAACTATGATTGCCTTTAAGGTCATGTCCAAACCAAACCATTCTACGCTTCCATGATTCTATGAAAGCACTACACAGGCTTCCATGGTTCCCTGGAAAATTATTTCCTTCCCCTCCAAGGCCTGTCCATACTCCATTTGCTCCTGTCAGTTCTGCCTTTCCTTGTCTTACATTCTGTTTCCTCTCTGGGAATCCACATTTGCTTGCCATGAAGGTCACAATCTTCCTTTCCATCCAGAGTCTCAGTTATATCTCTTCTTTACTTGTTAAAAAAAGCATAGCACACAAAAATACAGAGTAAACATGTTAACATAAGTATCAAGAGAAAAACAAAGCAAAGCTAAGCCAAATAGTGTTCAATAGTGATCATTCATAGTGATCAAAATAAGGGAGCTAGTTTTGTTTTTCATACTCTGGAACAAGACAAAGGCTTGTTAATATAGTTTTGTGACCTTTACCATTGTAAAGTGAGAGCAGATGGCACATATTTCCTCAACATACAGAGGCCACAAAAGTAAAAACAAAGAATTAGGAAGATGAGTAGAATCACTGCCTGTAAAAGAAAAGATAGAGAAAAAAAAAAAATCTTTTGTTTTAGGACTCACCTTGAATGAATAAATAAAAAACACTAAGCTTAGAGTATTTCTCAACCTGCTCTTACAACTGTTAGTTAGAAAGTCACGAGTTCTCACTTTATTCCCTTTTATGCATCATTAGTGGAACAAAGGCATATACTAGGTGCTGGTTACATCTTTCCAGCATAGACTGAAGTTTGAGCAGAGAAACTGTGCAAGAATTCATCCTAGATTTGACAAACTTTCATGAAAACTTCATTCAGCAAAAGTGCTCCCAGAACAAAAAAGTTCCATTTCTTCTGAATCAGCATGTTCTAGTGAAAAACGGCTGTACTGAAATCTTCTGTCTACCATTATTATCTACATCCAGACTCATTTCCTGGTGCACTATTGGAAGATAGAATACAATGTATTGTAAAATTTATGTTCAAAAATCTGTTTAGTGTTTAAGGAAACAGGGAAGTAGATGAGAGCTGCATTTATTTTCCATATAAGAGACATCATCATAATGTGATACAAATTAACAATAACGACAAGGTAGATTGCTACCACTTACAAACCATTTCCTCTGTACTATATTGCTGAACCCTTCCCAAAAAGTCTCCCATGAAAATACTGAACATTCTCTACCCTGCTTAGCTTATGTGACTTGACAAGAAGCATTAATAAACAGAAATTACTGCTGGTAAATGCTGCCATTAGTGCATTTTCCCACTGTGTTTCTTCCATCAAGTTAAAATCAGAGAGAAAACTTAATGTGTCCTCTATGGTTCTTCAGTTAGAAAATCCAATGGCAACTTTAGCCTTCCATTAGTGAGCAATCCAAAATGCAATGACATAAAAAGGTTTTAAACCAGACTCCAAGATAATGTGAATTTTAAACCAGAATACATTAAATAAAGCTAGAAAGACTCAGTTTTCACATATTATTTCAGAGAATAATAGAGCCAATCTCGAACCATCGCAAATAGGCATGTTTCAATTAAAGTCAGCGGATAAATCTCCTCATTTCACAAAGCGAGTACAGCAAACAAGAGAAATATAGGGCAGTTCTTCATACAAGTGGGCCCTAGCTTGCAGCTACCAGCCTCCTGTAGCATTAGCTCACTGAGAAAGAGACTTTCAAGAAAGGATAAAGTTGTTTCATTCAACAGGAATAAACCTCTCAGAAACCACATTTATCTCTCTCCCTTTTTTTTAACTGCTGACATGTTTCCATGTAATGATAACTTGAGAGGCTCAGGCATGGTTTACTGCTGCTTCAGGTAGTGGTAAATTGACGTTGTTTGTGGGTTTCCTAACATAAACTAGTGGTTAGCTCCTGTGGTACCTTCCATGTGAAATTACACCCCATACATCAAGCAGTGATGAATTGGCAGTGACAGCAGCTGTATTTTCTTGCGAGGGGGAGAATAGCTGCTGTTCTGTAATGTGGTACCAACTTTTCTGTGCATCAAACCTATGGTCTCTAAAATTGATGACACATCAAAGAGGAAGATACAATTCTTCCATTTAACTCCCCACAGAAGTTTTATTCAGGGTTAAAACAGACCCCAGTTTTTATTTATTATTTCCTTACCAATGCTGCATTTTCTCAATATACCAGTTACAGTGAATAGAGGATAACATCCAGATTCACAGATACTCTTGGCACCCTATTCCCTTTGATTAAACAGGCTTTAGGTGCTTATCTGTCCTTGCTGATCTGAACAACAACCTTTTATATCTCTCTCAAAAATTCAAATGTTTGAAATTTTGTAGAACCACAGAATCATTTGAGTTGGAAAAACCCTCTTAGATGGTTGCATCCAACCATTCCCTCAGCACTTCCAAGGCCATCACTAACCCATGTTCCCATGTGCCATATCTACATGTCTTTTGAATCACTACAGAGATGGGAAGTCCATCACTGCCCTGGGCACCTAGGCCAGTGCTTGAAAAACCTTTCAGTGAAGAATTTTTCCTAATATCCAATCCAAACATTCCCTGGCACAATTTGAGGCCACTTCTTCTTGGCCTGGCACCTGTTACCTGTGAGACTGACCTATACCTGGCTACAACCTCCTTTCAGGTAGTTGTAGAGAGTGATGATTATTTGTGATTAAAGTTATGATCTTGTTTCTTGCTGCCAAATGAAATTTCATTGAAATGAAAATAATTTGTCAAGAGAAAATTGATATACTTGAAATTCAAGAGAGGAAACTAAACCAAATAAGGGTGAATTTACTGACTTGTATTGGTGGAATCAAAATTATTCAAAGTATGGAACTGATTTACTAATATTACTGTTAAATATTTTGTAAGAAATAACATCTATTTACACTTCTACTATAAATTATATGACTTACAGATAATTTTTCATCATTTTCATTATTTATTTTTTAAATTTCTATTCATTAGGGTAGCTTAATATGCTGTTTTTTTCTTTCAATGTAAAATGTAATCTAAAATAATCTAAAATATTGGATTTTTGCTCTGAAATTCTCTTTTCCATTCCTTTAACGTCTGACACATTTTTTCCAGTAATAAAAAAATGGTGTTCAAATCATATTTAAAAGAAATAGGCTAAGAAAGAAGGAAGTATTTCTGGAGATGCACCTAAGGCCAGAAAATTGACACCATAATATTACTAAAATCCCTATAAATACTTTAATTCATCAAAGACATTTAATCATTCTAAGAATGCTTTCCTCAACAATTTATTTCCTACTCATATATTTAAATTTATACTTATCTTAGTGGAGTTATTTATCTCAGTGGAGCCAAATACCACATAATTTGCATTATATGAATTGAAAAGTGTTCTTCACTACTGATGCAACTCTGAACTAAACATATTTTCCTTGTCATATCTCAGAGATGTTTTCCCTCTCAGCTAATTACACTTCACAATGAAGTCAAATCTGTCACATTATCTCTTACATCAACATGAGTTCTTAATGTCTTTGCTGCTGCACTAAAAGTGTTTCTGTAGGATTACGAAAGGGTGAGGCTTTTCGGTTGGTGAGGCTCATCAGTTGTATATTCTCTCTGCACACACATGAACACACACAAAATAAATAGCCTTGTAATTACAAATTGTTACCCAAACAGCAAATCAGATTAGTGAGAAAGCCTGGAACTGGGGAAAAGAAGGCCTTCTGGATGGAGAAGTAGTAATTCTGTGTTGCTTTGAGCACCACTTACAACATGGTCACAAATGGAAAATTAAAATCAGTAAGGTAACAGTATTCATAAAATCAGAAAACAGTTTGGATTTAAAGGGAGCATATCATTCCAATGCCCTGTCATGGGCAAGGATATCTTCTACTAGACCAGGCTGCTCAAAGTTCTATCCAATTTGAAATTTTAGACACCTTGCAATAGACTTCCTACAGTTCTAGGCTTTAAGATTTTTAGGACACAGAAAGGAATATAGTGTCTTCACACCTAAATACTTTAGAGGTTGGAGTTACTTGGGAAGAAGAGAGATTCTAGAACATAGAAAACAACCTGTGTTTTGAAGTCGAAACAATGGGGAATAATGAGCTACCTCAGAGGACAGTACTGGACCTACGCTTTCTAATAATTTCACTTTACAAACACTTAGTAACCACTGTAAAACTACTGAAGAAGGTTTATGTGATTGTGTCAGTCTTGAGAGAGGTGTTTCTAGCCTTGGACTGCTATCAGCTCTTTGCCCTTTGATTTTCATCAACATCTTTTTTTTGCCTCAGTTTCCAAAACTGCAAGAAAACCAAGGCAGCAGCCACATAGACATAGAGCTCTGAGATTTACAGGATTGCGGCGTAAGAATTTTCTGTGAATGTATTCCTTACCTGTTCATTTAAAATCAAGTTAGTAAAAGCACAGACTTCTTAAGAACAGACTTAACCTATCCCTTCATCATGAAGTCATCTGGATGAGAGGAAGCAGAAGACATGAGATCAAGCACCTTGCACAAGACATAAGAGTTACTGATGAAGAGGAGATGAAAAACTACAAAGTACAAGGACGACAAAGTGAAGTAACTACATGTCCTCTTATCCTCTTCCCACCCTGACAGTGTAAACCTGACTGGAAGGTCACATCTGCCAAAAGCACATTCATATTGCTTGACACATGTACATGCTACATTATGGTGATATATTGACAGCAGGCACAGTTGCCAGACCTGTTTAGGGGTGAAAGGTAGCACTTCAGGCACTAAAAGAGGTGATTTATTACAGCATTAGCGCACCACTGAAAAGGTCAGAAAGCTACAAAACATATACAAAAGTTCTAGAGGGCTGATTGTATTTTCACAGAGAAAGTCTACATTAGCCTATTCAGCCTTGTACCCTCAGTGTGAATAAGAAATGTTAAAGCTCTCAATACTACCAACATGGAAAGGTTTGACAATGCTGTTTTTTTGCTTTTTCTACAGCTGGAAGGAGATGACTCATGACCCAGGAACACTTAGGCCCCTAGAAAAAGCTGAGTTTCAGTCTTTCATTCTTCTGGGCAAAACTTACTTTTGTATATTTCATAATGTACTCTATGCCCTTGATGTACTTGCCATTTATTCTGCTGTGAACCCATCTGTCTTAGGGATTTATGGTGCTATGTATCACCTTAGCTTGATGGCTGACAGAAACTATAATTGGCAACCCTAGACCTTTACAGGAAAAACCAGCTGCAGGTAAAAAAACCCAACTAACCAAACTGAACCAAAACAACCCTCCAAAGCTATCCCTCATCCCCCAAACAAGCAAACAAGCATCACACAATATACTTATATGAATCTCCAAATCTACCCCTACGTTAGAGACAAAATTCATCACAGGATTTCTGAAGTTTAATTTGGAACACAGTATATTGGGCTTAATTGAGATTAATTAATAAAAACCATCCTTTGGGAAAAAAAAAATAAATCTTTAGAATCCAAATTAACTTATTCACAAAATGCCACAAAGGATGTGGATTTATTGCTGGATTTTCCTAATTACCATAGAAACGTCATCTATTATCAGACTTTTTCAATTAAAAAAAAAAAAAATAATAATAATAAAAATAAAAAAAATTGCCCCAGGATCACATTTTCTTCTACTGCTCCATCACAGGACTAGGATTTAGATTTTCCCAAACTGTACAGTAATCATAACATTGAATTTTTTTCTTAGTAGTTCAATGACATTATAACTCAGCTCCCTATAGATAAGGATTTGGGAGCTGGAAACAGCAGACAAATATTTTTAAGACCCTGATAAGCCTGTGGGAACGCAAAACACAAAGAAACACACACCTTTAGGTTGTAATAACTGAAAATATATTCTTACGTATATAGAAAAGGACTTAGGAGGACTTTTAGGGGCTCAGTGAGGAAGATGATATTGAAGTACTCTGCATGCCAACAGTCTGCTGACACTGTGCTATGCTGATTCAGAAATGAGTCAGCTCAGTTACCAGAAAAGAGGAGAATCAGGTCTTTTTCGAAGGTATTTGCAGTGATATAGATGTGACAGAATGACTCATCCGTCATCAGCATTCTAGTCAGCAAAGTCTTTGGCTCAATGGCAGGTATTTATAACTGGAAAATAAAAGCAAGCAATCAAAGTGAATCAAAGTGAAGTAAGCAAGAAAAGATCTGGATGACTCTTTTTTTTTTTTTTTTTTTTTTTTTTTTTTTTAACATCCAACTATGAGGGCATCACATCCATAACCCTGAACACCATTTTAATGCCAAAATCAGTCCAAGCCCAACCCACAGCACTATGGCACTATGTGCTTTTTGCATTTCTGTTTGTTCTTGATTCAGAGAGCATAAGTTTTCTGCAGGACTCACCTAAGCACAGAGTGAACAATCTCTATCAATTTTCTTTTGAAAATAATTTTTTCTTCTGTAGTATTTCACTGCAGGTTTTACTTCAGTTTTACATGATGTGCTTGATAGGGCTTGGAACCTCTTCCTTTGAGAGATCCTTCAATCAGACTTTGATGAACCAAGATACACAGAAATCAATGACAGCTTTTAGTAGGTGCTTTATTAAGTTTTTACCTGCACAATGTTCTTGAATAGGAGTATTTAAATATCATTCAAAAGAAATTATAATGGGTGGAATTGTACTCTGAAATGAGCGTCAAACCTTTCCGTCTATTTAGGTTGGAATTTCTTTTATATCAATGTATGACTGTGAATATTTGGCTTTACTTTGTCTAAGTGAATACACTCACTACCTAGAACTTTGCAAATATAATTTCATAGCTTAAAATTTCAATTATTTTCTAAGGGGAAATGAATAAGAAGAAATACAAAGCACAATCTTCACTTTTATTTTTCAGTTAAAAAAAAAGAGAAAGAAAAAGAATCAATTCCTAACAATTAACTGAGAAATATCTTTGCTTGCAAAGAAAAAAGATTTTATGAACACTCAGGTCTACAGCTCATCTATCTCTAAGCAGCTGCCTTATTGAAAGGATTCAAATTTTGGATGAATTTTGAAGACACAGTGTAAAATCTAAATATAATAATGTCTTTTGTGATAGTTTTTTTAATACTTTTTGAGTATTGCCATCCACGCACATTTCAAACATGTTAATAAAAGCTTCTCTGTGGGTTCAGTCCAAGGTCTGTCTAGTGCAGGACTGTACCTCCAGCAATAGGCAGACAGGAAGAGTGTAAGAAATTCATAAAGTGATTGTTGTCAGTACATAGCTTTCTCCTGCTAGCATTCAGTGGTTTGGGCACTTCTTATCTAACCCAAATCATAACTGGCCCAAAGTGTTGCACTCAGTTTTCTCACCTGAGTTATAGAGTTGCATGTGGAAGTTTCTTTGGCCCAACTATCTATCTTCCATGAAGATAATAGTGAATTAGGGTATGATAGAATAGACTCATTCAGCCAAGAAATAAATGAGAGTTGCAATTACACAGGATATTCAAATGTCTGCACAGGTGAAACTCAAGAAACTTTAGAGCATATACACCATGCTAAAAATATTTGCTGACAACTGCAAATTCGTGGTTTCACTAAATGGCCAAAGAGAGCAAGAGCTGCCACTGGCATTCAGGAGGCCTTTGTTCTCTGGTAGGTTATTTTATTCAGTAGATTCTATCTCTTTTACAGAAGTTATCTAACAATAAGGGAATATTTATTATTTATACTTATTTGTTTATTTATATATATATGAATGTGTGTGTATGTATATATAAATATATGTATGCATGCCAATATTTTCTGGGGGAAAGATACCTCCAAAATGGCTTCACTTTCCAGTTTCCATTAGTGATCTAATTTTTTAGAAGCCTCACCATGTAGGAGCTGAGGATGTTGCTGGTCTTACGACTTTATGTTTTTATGACTTTATTTGATTTTAAGTTTTTTACTTCCACTCTCTAGGCTGCACTTTTCTCAAGTAAAAAATGGCACTGCTCTTCTTTGCAACCTGACTATTGTGTTTCACAATAGAAATAATAATATAAAAACTAAATTTTACAGAAAAAAAAAAAATTCATTTTTTATTTCATGCAGCTGGTTTGAATTTGTGTTTATAGAAATCATGATGGATGTAGTCCTGACTGCACTAAGGACAATGGCAGTGCATGTGAATTTACCTTTTTTTCTATTTGATAAACATGCCCTTGTTAAGATGCATTGGTTAACAGTTTTCTCCTTTCTCTGATATAACTTTTGAATAATAAGTTCATTTAAGATCTTTAAATGCTTTTAGAATTGACAAATATATCTGGAAAACAGAAAAATTCAAGAAAGAAGAAATAATGTAAAAAGAGCAAATAGTTGAAGTGAATTAAACAAAATCTTAGTTCTCATCTGTATATCAAAATGTAAAATTTTATAATGCATGTTCATTTCTACCTCTAATCATATATGCTTTTGAAGTTGAAACTGGAGGACTTGCTTTACTTTAAAGGCAATGAGGCTATGTGTATGTATAAAGATAAAATTATGCTCATGTGAATTGCCAGAATTTGGTATAATCTGCTAATATGCAAAATTTATCAATCCTAAGTGAGTTTTCTTATTGTAATTTTAAATTAGCAGAAACATACATGGTTGAAAATCAAATTGACCAAATGAGAAACTATTCTGTAGAGATATTTAGATATTTAGAAAAACTGTTACAAAAAAAATGTATCTAGAACCTACATATTAAAATCTATGCAATATACTTGTGTTTTTAAATATTTATATATGAAATATATAAGTATTTAGAGAAAATAAACTTTTAAAGAAGTTAAATATATCTCAAGTCTCGTATATCATCTTGATAAGTGTTTACTATGGTGGCACAACTGAAACTCTCAGGTTTTTTACACTTTTTATGACAGCTGAAACAAACTGGACAAAATGTATCATGGGTAAAAAAAAAGAGAATTTTTTAAAATCCCCAATCAAGATGAGTACTTGCAGAGAGGAAGACCCCTCTGCAATGGTCTCTGAACTAGCGCATGGAGGCCAGTGGACCTTCAGGGCATTATCTGAAGAGCTAAATTCACTGTGATAGAAGGAAGAGACAAATCTAACTCCCACATATAGGGTTTCTTTTCACATGTGTCAAAACCAAGGGCTTGTGCAGGTGCTTGGAGGATAGTTTTGCCTTCTTGGCAGTTTCGACACTCTAAACTTCTTGGGTTTTAACCATAACTGAGGTCAGACAAACAGAAGGTCTGACTAACCAAAGGGATAAATAACACAGAGAGTGGGATGAGGAGGAAAGCTTTATTATTAGTTTGAAGACTTCTGGAGCAGAGTTTATGAGGAAGCCAAGTAACAACCAGCACACAACATGAAATGTTTATGCATGTCTGTGGAATCCAGTTATTCTTCTCTGTCTTTCTGCTTTCCTCTAATTTATTGTTCTAATCAACAGACCTATTTTCTGCCCCCTTAGATACTACCCTCCCCCTTATGGGTTGGCATAAATAACAAACAGCTCTAGCCCTTGACTTCACCAGTATGAAACACTAGATACAAAATGAGTTACTGTAAATAAGGCAAGGACTGGTGTCGTAAAGCTGTCACCTTTACCTCTAGGATTTTCCTTCCTAATAGACCTACACACTTTCTTGTTATCATTCGCAGTAATTTTCTCTAAAATGCTGAAGGTGCTATTAGTCAGATAGAAAATCATTTACAGCCAGCAAGCTAAAGCATGTTTCCTTAACAACAGGTTTAATAACCATCAGGAATTTTGGAGTTATTTCTGTGAAAGAGACATTCTGATTCTGCACTCCTTGGCACTAATGACAGAACTCCTGAATTGTGAAGAACTGGGAAGGATCTGACTGAACTCTTAACTAAATACTTTTAGGCCATTGAGATGCTGAAGTGATTGTATTCCAAGCTACAGCTGGGGATTTATATAGATGGGTGCATCTCTGCTGACACCCTACCTGCTTTTTAAGTTACAGTTTGAGTCAAATTTACCAGCTATAAATAACAGCAAAATTAACCAAACCATGTATGCAGTACAGTCAAATATGTACAGCACAACAGTTTGAAGCTGACATTTAGTTTAGTAAGGGGGAAATGTCAGATGACTTTTGCGGTCTGGTTGCATAAAACAATCAAAAGTTCAAAGACATCATGATGGAGTGTGACATTATGAATCTATTACATACATATGCAAACATTTCAGTGCGTGAATTGGTGCAGCTCTATGAGTCTATGAGTTCTTTATGGTCCTTTTTTTTTTTTTTTTTTTAATATTTATTGTCACACTGAAATTCATGTTTATGCTAGCGAGAGACTCTGCATTTCTAGCCTTTGCCTTCACACAGACATGTGTGTTCGGTCCTGGAGCTGAATGACTTTTAACTTTGTTTTCTGTCTTCTGGTCTCTATGTGATGTTCACTGAAGACAATAGACTGATCTAAAGTGATTGCTGGGTTATTCCCACTGCCCAAAAATGAATATTCATTCCAGCAGCTTGAGTGCACATGCTTGGGAAGGCAGGTGTTTGTTTCTATGTTAAGCAGAATGAACATCTCAAATGCCATGTAAGCACCAGGTTTTGACTGGAGAATCTGCAACAGGTAACCACCTTTAGAACAGATGCAGCAGCTTACACCCAATATTTAGAATTTAGTTGCATGAGCCCTCTGAGCACAACAAACATTACAGCAACCCCCTGAAGCTCAGAACACTGCCAATAACTGAGAATCACCATCTGGCCCAGCACCAATGTCTGGGCCATTTCTGTGAAGAAACAATTTACAGATTGAGCTCAGCTAATAAAACTTCATGTTTCTCATTATAATAGACTTATGCTGAAGGTGTACTGACTCAGGGGTTGCAAAAATATTAAACTACTAATCCTACACTAATCCTCACCTTAACCCAAACTAATTGCTCAAAATTCTGTTCAAGCCTCTCCTATGGATAAAGTTTAATTCAGAATTTTATAGCTCATTTTATTCAACGATCTCAGCACAATTCCCTTTCAGTTTAACAACATTCCCTTGTGTGAACATTACTTAAGACTTCTTTAATGTCTTGAAGAAGTTGCAAATGAACTGTATCCTAGACACCAGTAAGAAGCTGAATTCCAAACGCTTCCCTAGGAATAAACACTATCTCACAATTCTCCAGAAAAGTTATTTTTTTCCCCAATTTTACAAATATAATTCTCAAGGTATATAAAATACCTGTCTAGACAAATGAGGAAGACTACTAGCAGGAGAGATCTCTGATCTCTTACCACTCATCACAACTCCATACTTCCTAAAAGTTGTCATGAAACTTTATGCTACAAGGGCTTGAGTTTCTCCTGCTATCACACAAAAAAAATGTAACACATTTTAACTATTGTTAAAATAACTAAAATAACTATGTGATTGAAACATTATATATTAGTTACTCAAAGAGAAGAAGTACTGTTTCTCTTGTGTCTATTCTTTTTGTATATTTGAGAAATGTATACAAAAGTAAGCTCCCTCTTTGTCATCTGATGTTCTCCATTAGCATTAATCTTATAGTTGAACTTGCACTGGATGCTGCAAAAATCTAAAATCATGAATACTGAATAAGTAGCTAGTGGCATCATCCAACAATAAATCACACTTCTTCCTGCCCAGCTTTGCATTTCAAAAAGAAATGTTAACCACAGGGTGAAAAACAGTGCTTATCATAAATGACAATTTAATTCTAAGCCCTGGTCACCTTGTAAAAGTAACTGTGGAAAGACCAGTTGGTGAAAAAGGTAACTGAGAACACAAATACATGTATGTATATATGTATGTATGTATGTAGATCTACTTGCACATTCAGACACATGTACTCACACATCTCTTTTTGTTCTGGGTTTGGCATCTATGACTTGTCAATCTTGGCGTATGAATTACATGGTGGATTCAATATACTCAGTATGGGCTTGTACCATCTTTTGCTTCTTCAGATTTACGACATTTCATATGTTTGAAATATGCACATAATCATGCACAAAATTGTACACAGAAACACACATGTATATATACACATGTGCACACACATATATAATTTTTTTATTCTGAAGCTACAGACCGTTTATTTCTGTATTGCCATGATGCCCCGTCTGAATCACCAGCTATTTAAAAGCTCATGTAACATGTGGTATTCAGGTTGCATCAAAGGGGTAGAATAAGATTTTTTTAGTGCACAACTGAAAAAAACCACAAACTTATATTTCTTCAAGCCAGTACTACTACAAAAATCCATACTGTGTGCCTAAAAGGAAAACTAAAATACCCTTTAAGAGACCATAGGTAAACAAACACATCTTCCTTTAAGATTCTGTAGAACATACACAGATTGTACACCAGAAGAAAACATAAGTCTATTGTAGTTTGTGTAACACAAGCTTTTTCTGTTAAAACTGCAGCATGCATCTCAGATGTAACTGGTAACCTTTCCTGATAAAGAAAGGCAGGCTTTGAGGAAAAATATTAGAAAAAAATCAAAGATTATGAAATTATATTTCAAGATAATTAAATACAAAAGTATTACTTTATCTGACCAACTAAGGTGTCAAATTTACATTTTAGCTTATGGCAGTATTTATATGGAAAACACATATATAACCTGAAAATATGGTGAGCTAGATCAACTCTAAGTTTCTTCTACTTGGATCAACCTTATGGATCGACTTATGGATCAACCCCAAAATTTTATTCAATACCCAAGGATGCAAATCTGGAATTCAGGTATCATCTACTGACATGAAATATTCTCTACATAGTCCAAAGACTGCCATTTGTTCATATAAGGGATGCTTTAAAATCTTACTTCATGAGTCCTCCATGAAACTAACTGAAAAGACTTCAAAACAATTAAATTTTGTATTTAAATCAGACATATTTTTAGTACTTTAGTGACCTTGAAAAAGTGGTGTTCCATTTCAGCCCCAGGCACAGTGCAGGTAAGTTGTCTGTAATTCTGCTTTGTTTTAATCATCATTACAATCACACCAGCATAAATATGCACATCAGCAAACAAAAAATAAGGTATATTTTTGGAGTCTGAAATTACAGGAGTTGCCAGAGTAGCTTGTTTTTAGCTAATAATACAGGCCTTGTAAGTCAACATGATTTATTTTCTTGGCGTTATTTGTCAAGGTAATAACTGTTATAAACAAAGATGTCTGTGAAGTGATTTCAGTTTTTGCACCGTTAGGTTACATAGCATAATAGGGTCACAGAATGGTTTGGATTGGAAGGGACCTTAAAGCTCAACCAGTTGAGCCCCCCTGCCATGGCAGGGACACCTTCCACTGGAGCAGATTGCTCCAACCTTGCTTTGATCATTTCCAGGAATGGGGCAGACACAGCTTCTCTGGGCAACCTGTGCCAGGGCTGCACCACCTTCATCATGAAACAATTATTTGATAGAACTGATGTGAATCAACTCTTTCATTTTAAAAGGTCCTTGTCTTGTTAGTCCTTGTCTTATTGGTACAGGCTTGGTCAAAATTCTCTCTTCATCTTTCTTATAAATCTCCTTAAGTACTGAAGGGTCTCAGGGTCTCCCGAGAGCCTTTTGCTCTTCAGGCTGAAGAACCCCAACTCTCAGCCTGGGTTAACAGCAGAGATACTCCAGTCCTTTCATTAATTCTGCAACAACTAGGAAGCATCCTGGAAATCTCTGATGAGTTTATAATACAAAACTGATGGACAGAAGAGATTTTCTCAGACTTAAAAGAGATAAAGAAAACTTTTTGATTTGCAATATAATGCAAGACTTTACCTGGAAGAGAATAAACTAGCTGTAAACTTCTGTTGTATATTTTTGGTCTATAATCTCCAGCTTGGTTCCTGCTCCATTTTCTCCCACTGTTGTCTTGGCAGATATACATTCACTTGGAGATGATAGCAAAAAATCCTTGTTTCTAAATATTCTTTTTTTTCTGCTTTTAATAAGTCCAGAATGACTGTGAATGTCTACGAAATACTACTGCAGTGACATACATAAAAATACACTAAAAATAATTAATGAAAATTTTTGTATATGCCACAAAATAAAAAATGCCATAGTTACATTTCCATGCGAAAGCAAAACTGAAGCGTACTTCAACAATCTGCAGCAAAGCAGAATGAAATAGAAATGTTGCCTCTGTTCTCGGAGGAGAAATAGGTTATAGACACTGAATGGTTTTCTGTACAGGAGCTGTAATTGTCCCTTTATGTTTTTAGAATCTGCTGGACATATTTCTGTAGTTGACTAGTCCTAGGCAGCACGCAAGACTTGGAAATGGAAAAAAGACTTGGAAAAAACTCCACAAAAGTGGAGTCCAAGGAAGTGAAACAAGTAATTTTTATATACAATAACACTGGTTTCACTGAAGTGGTGATAGAAAAGGTCTGCTGGATCATATCCTGGAATTTCTACCATCTCCTTTGGGTGTGAAGGCCATTAGATTAATTAGCTGTAAATAGCTATTGTTTACATGTTTAAAGTTAAGTGACTTCCACATAAGTAAAATCCCCTGCAAAGAGCCACATATTCTGTCCCTTTCAATTCTTACCATTTTAAATATTGTCATAAAAGCAGCACAAGAAATTACCAAAGAGCAACAGATAAACAGTCACTAGAGTATTACCATTGCTTATTATGCTTAGCCTTAAATTCCCTTTTTAGACTTTTTGCTCCTTCATCTGCTTGCTCTACCTTCTCTATTA
>JAWWLT010000092.1:69233752-69243978 GCA_035040995.1 Premnoplex brunnescens
GAAATCCTAATTCTTCCTATGAATTATTTCAATGCAAAATAATCAGCAACAGCTAAAATTAAAAAAGTGACATTAAGTGGAAGAAATAACAGATAAATTCCCTGGAATTAAAGTTCAAACAAAACTGCAAGAACTACAATGACTAATATCCACAGGTAGGTTGATTACAGATGTGCCTTTCTAACAATTTATTATAAATGCGATGCAAATATTCACTTTTCAAGCAGTTTCTTTCTCCTCAGATGAAACTGAAAAAGGAGAAACATACCTACATACATATATATATGTGTGTGTGTGTGTGTGTGTGTGTGTGTGTGTGTGTGCGTGTGCAACCACCAATATGAATTTATAAGAATTTATAAGAATATATATGAACTTATAAGAAATATCAGGGTCCTACATTATGATGGAGGCTATAGAGTTAATACAAGTGAAATGAGACAGAATTTTAACTTTATCAAATTATTTGCTGCAAAACAGTTACAACAGTTGCAGTACAAATGGAGCTGTTCAAGCTGGAAAGGACAAAATCAGTCAAAACTGAAGAGAACTTTGGTGGAGAAAACGAGTTGAAAATTGTCAAAATAAAACAGCTTTGGGAAAAAGAAAAAACAAAAAAAGGTGATTTTTCTGTCACATTCTTGTCCTCTAGAAATCAGACCTAAGCAACATCAGCATAAACCTGTGGTACAAATTTAAAATTTCTTGAATTTTGGAACAATTCTGGGTCTTAGCAAGACCTAATCCTACTACGAATCTTCGTTATAGAGTTTAATCAGCAGAACTGCTAAATAATTTGTTTATTAAAGTGTTTCAGCATGTATTTAAGAAACTGGTTTTGGTAGTATTCAAACACACATGTATAGTTGATGGTGGGTTTACCTGTTTTGGAGAGTCTGCTCTCAGTCATGGAGAACCCACCCCATAAGAAAATTTACAAGACAGCTTTGAATCCTTGAAAAAAAGATCATTATAAACTTTTCATTTTAAGTTCATTATTTTTAAGTACTAAATATTGAACCGGACACAGTTTGGAGACACATATATTGAAGATTATAATCCAGCCTTTTAGGGTGAATTTGGCATTTAAAAGGCTTTTTCTGGTAAATATTATTCTCCTTTTCATTGCTGCAGCATTTTCAGTCAATGTGCACTTACTTTGTAGATAAATCTTTTCTTAGCTCCCATTACTAAATGATGCCATTTTGCTCAGCGTGACATATGAATTAAATTACAAGATATAATTTCAGAAAGAATACTTGGCATCATCAGATCTGATAGTGCTGCGCCTCTTGAAGCATTTATAGAAGATAGGTGCATGATCCTTGGAGTGATTGCTTTTCCTACTTCAGTTTATTTATGCTCTCTTCAACACTGAAACACATTTCAAAATAAAGAACTCACTGAAGTACAAAATGGTATTTCTACATGCTATTTTGTTTTTATTTCTAACATAATCATGGACATATATAAGACTAATATTTCACAAGTATGTAATAATTATCATAATAAAATATCTTCAGAAATATTAGATGTACAAGTTTCCAGGTAAAGAAAATTTTTCTTTTTTTCTTTTTTTCGATGCCTGTTAATTTCATAATTGTGCGTATGTGAATGTGTGTATATTCTTCATATGATCCTTCCTTATCAAGAACATTTTATATCCAGTAAAGAAGTAATATTACTCTAAATCTGTCCCATGAATATTTTTAACTAGAATTTTAAAAACCAGGAACAAAAATCCTGCTTTCTTCTTCAAGGAGCCTAGTACCCCAGATAAGATAAAATAGGGAAAATAATAAGAAATAAGTTGGATTTCAGGTGGAATCAAAGAGGAAATAACAGGGTTTTAGTGCCAACAATATCATATCACACATCAGGAAGTAGGTATCCTGTTTTTTTCTTTGTGTCAGAGTTCATGCGAAGTCTTGTGGACATAAGCCTCATTGTAAAAATTATGTTTCAATCTCAAATTTGTCTTTAAGAACATAAATGATAAGTTAAAGGCCAAAAAATATGACAACATTACATGTCTTTTGATGAATATACCCAATATTTAAAATAGCAGTACAAGATGACATATGCCAATGCCAATTCATTGTGTTCTCTGTCATTAGTCTGTCATGATGCAGCACATCAGTCAATGGGAAAAAAAAGATATATGGAACCATTTCACATTGATCCTATTGATTGGCATATATAGAATCATTGACCATGCCATGTTTGATGGGTCAGCATTTGTCTGACTGTCAGTTTTATTGTGTGGGCTATCACTGTGATCGAACCCTGGGGTTATCTGAATTACAGTGAACATAGTGTGCTACATTTGGAGTAAAAGACAAAACTGAAAAACAAAGTAATTAAGAAAACAAACTAAGGAAATACTTTCCTTGTGTATCAGCAGCTCAACACATGCAAAGATAGATGGCATGTGTCTTGGATAAGTGCCAAAGCTGAAAATATGCCACTCTGGAGTTCTCAGAGCATAATCAGTGAAGTGCAAGAAGCAAATGAAGAAATTAGAGTTATGCAGTCCAAATGCACACCAGCGTAAATAACGGTTACTGTTCCCAATGATCAGCTATCTGTTTGGGAAAGATGATGTTGGCTTTTAGATGAGGCATCTGCACTGGGCTTGGGTGTAGCTGCGCTGATCAGTGTGCTGCACACAGCTGGGATTCCTTTCCTCCCTCTCCCTAAAGAATGGATGAATTTCCCCTTTCTGAGTGAACAAAACAAACATATTCCTTCTGTACTTAGAGAGTAACTCTGCTCTCTGTTAGTTGATTTACTTTACATTTTCTGCCGTGGTATGGCTCGCTGTGTAATTTTAGTTTGTCCCTGTCTTAGCACATCATTATTAGTCTGGCTTAGTGATGCTCTTTCAGAATACCTCAGAAAGAGGAAAATAGTGTGAAAGATTCATGTGCCTATAGAACAACAATCTTACAAAATTATTACTGCCTGATCCCTCTAGGTTTTGATTTTGTTATTGCAAAATGCAATGTTATTAGAAACTACATGACCATTTTTATTACATGACAAGTGATGCCACATCAGAGATGTAAAACCTTCAGGCCTACTGTGCTACACAAGATGAAGAAAATTGCAAGACTTGAAAATGTGACCAGATATCTCTATACACATCACAAGACAGCTAGAACCATCACAACATATCTAAGAAGACCAGTTCCTGAAATATAAAGAAATAGCTGATTATGATGGTGACAGTTTAAAAAACAGGGACATTTTGACTCATCTGCAATATCAGAAAATTTTAACCATGGAGATGTCTTCCAAAAATCAGTCTGTGAAGAAAATTTATATAAGTTACATTTTATTTTAAATATATATGTATTTACTGCACGCATGAGAGTATTGTAAAAGATTTTAGGGTCCTTCCTAGAAGTCTGCTATGAAGATAAACAGCACATATTTCTTGAGAGTTGTAAAAACAACAGACAAGTTTTCATACATCCATTTTTCTTCGTCTCCCACAAGGTAAGTGAGCAACATATTGGGGCTTTTTATGCATGTTAAGAATCTTCACTGTAAGAGGTATAACCAAAGACAGCATCCTGGTCTCATGGAGGGTGTCCCTGACCACGGCAGCAAGTTGGAACTAGATGATCTTCAAGGTCCCTTCCAACCCAAACCATTCTGTGATCCTATGATTCTATTATTTTATGCCTGTCTAGCAATAAGTCTATTTGATACGAAAAACTCAATTCCTGAAGTTTCATGTGCAGGTTCTGGACATGGTATATAAGACATGTTCTCTGTATTTCCTACCCAGGGAATATCTAGAATTAAGAATTCATATAATCATTCTGTTTGGAAGTTGTCTCAGAAAGAAGTAAAGTTCAACATACTGCTCAGAACAGTGGCATTATACAATTACGCTCATTTTATTGATGATTACAAATCATGCAAACTAGTTCCCAGCATTGCCCTTATAGATGTATCACTTTAAAAATTATTGTGATAATTTGTATTATAATTAATTTGTAGTTACACAAGGTACAGCTGAAAACAAAGTTGAAAAAATGACAACTTTGGAAAAGTGAAAACAAAATTTAAGTGTTTCCAGCTAAAGAACTTCTGTATATCTACATCCCAGTACATAAAGTTGGGACATTTCAAAATAAAATGTAATTAAAAAGACATAAAAATAATTTAGGAGCCTGAAAACAACAGATGCTGCTCAGGAAGTGTTTCAATAGATCTGTGCACTGAAAGCACATCACTTTAGTCTTTAGCACCAAAGAACAGAGCCTGTGAAGCTCCTTTCAGGCACCAGGAGCTTCCAGCTGTACAAGTTATGGTCTGGGCCAAAGGGTCCCAGAAGCAAGTCACAAGGTTAATGAGCTCTGTGCCAGTTATCCTTGCTAGAAGATAACACATTGCTGACAGCAAGCTAAATTATCAATGAGAACAATGAGTTTTTTGTTACTAAAACCAAAAAATAAAAGAACAACAAAAAAAAAAAAATAAACCCCCCTCTAAATCAAAACCCAAAACAAACTAAAATGTTTTCACTTCCATAATGAAAAATCTAAGTTTTACAATGGGTCTGAGCTTCTGTCACACTGTTAAAGTGTTTGTCAAAAAGACAATGTGGAAAGGCAATTAGCAAAACCCTGATTTTTACAGGAGTCATTTGCATCTCTGTCAAACCTTAATCAAAGGAAGAGAATGTGACCATGGCATATCTGTCTAGAACGAAGAGCATGAGTAAGTAATAAGAAAGGAAATTACTGTTTTGCCCAAGTTTCAAGGGCTGATCACTGTCAATGAATATGGTTTCAGTTTAGCTGTAGTTCTTGTTAATTAGAACCTTTCCTTCTGCTAACTCTCTATGGAGTGTTAAAGGGACTCTTTAACAGAGTCTTGAAATCAGCTGAAAATAATGGTTGCTCCTCATTTACAAACAGCAGATTCATTTTTAAGAAAGATGAACTGGTTCAGAGAGCATAGTAATAGCTATCACTGACCACTTAATTTGTAGAAATACTACTCTTTTTTTTTTTTTTTTAATCATTGTTAAATATATCACTGATTAATGTGCACCTTACCCTGCAACATAGAAAGCATTCATGTTAAAATCAGCTGCCAAATACTCCTTCATAGAATACTCTGAAAGAGACATTATCATCCAACAAAGTAAAAGTTTGTTTTGTTTGATTTTATTTTCATTTGGTGTGTTGAGTGATTTGCAGTAGGTACCTTTTTTGCTTTCTGTCATATCTACTTTGACAATTATCATTATCTTTAAACACAGAATTCCATATTTTCTAGTTTAGGTGCTGAGCTGATTTAACAGAGAAGGTTTCATCAAACCCATCATTTTAAATGATGTCTTCTCTATTTGAAGCCCTTCACTAATTTAGGATTTGCTCCATATTCATGTGCTCCATAAAGTCTATGGAATCACCTCCATTTATTCTATTGAGCAGCAGATCAAAAGTGCTATAAAAAATTATTATATTAGTTGGGTTTTTTTTTTGAATTCTTGGTCTGATTACTAGTTCTCAGTATAGGTACAAGCTGTGTAGGAGCATGTATTCCTATGGAAAGAATGGTTCTAAAGGAGCATGAAGGCTCATACATTTATTACCATAAATTATTAATTGAGCATAAACTTAAGCAGGAGTCATCACCTTGATTTGCAGACAATTTAGGCCTGAAAGTCACTTTTGTTGTGCCCCAAATCACAATTTTCCAAAGCCTCTCTCACTTCTCTGGAGTAATATCCAATGCCAATATCTGAAGTTTTTCCATTCAATTCTCCTTCATATGTGTCTGTTCAAATATCTGTTTCTGGACCTTCTCCAAAGTAACTGGATCTGAAATTTATTCTCTTGCAAGTCCCTTAGTGATTCATAAACTCAGGGCTACCTCAGCAAAGAGGCTGTTCAGGGAGGATTTTAGAAGTCACTCTGTTATCTCTGAGTATGCATCAGAAGAATGCAGCAGTACTGCAGTGCTCTCTTTAACACTTAGCTTTAAAATCCCTTGAAAATAAAGGGATTTTTCATCTGATTTCAAATTCTTTGAATCGGGTCTTTCAAGTGGAAGATCCACTGAAAAAAAATTCCTCTTGAGATTCTTCATTTGGGTGTGTCTCTATTACTTGAAAATGGGACAGAGGCACAATTTATACTTGGTGTACAACCATTCAAGGAATGAAATGTACAAAATCAGCTGAGCTTACTTCTTTCCATCCAGGACAGTATTGATATTTCCCAATAACTTGCAGGAAATCATTCAGATATTTGCATTCTGATTCCATACATTTTATGTGAGAATGGAGTCACTTGAAACTGTTTTCTCAAGAGCAGTTCCATTCAGAGTTCGACGTAAGATAACTATTTTAAATTACTTCTTGTCAGAGAATCCTTAGGTAAATCCCTTTCTTACTCATGCTTAACTGCGCTTATCTACATATGAATAGTATAGGGATTAATTACTAAACATTGCCAATAAATGTGTGTAAATGTACCAGATATAGAAATGAGACTGAATCCTCTGTGAGCAATTCCTCACTGCTGCCGTTTTGTTTAAACTTCCCTCTCTCTGCCTCTCTTTGTTTAATGAAAGTTATTAGAAGGGTGTGTTCATGCAAAAGAAGACCAGAGCTTTCAGAAAATCAGTCTGTTTGGTTCCCTTTAGGCAACTTATGCATTTTATTCAGGTCTTTTCTTTTTAGTACTCACTGCGATTTAACTTTTTATTATTAGATGACAATTAGCAGAATACCAAAATCAGAATTAACATAGATAACACACATGATCTGCTCTCTTTATATGCTGCTAAACTGAAATATTTTCCCAGAACTTTGGTGAATATCCCTATTCTTCATGAAATAAATCTGTGTATTAAGATGAAGGATAAAAGGTATTTAATATTAAATGACCTTACAATGCAGTAGGTCATTAAAGTATTTTGTAGCTGAAATCTTGAAATGTTCTTTTAAATGTATGAAGTTCACTAGTATTTAGCAAGATTAAAGAAAGCAAATATGAGTATTCAATTCAATTTATCCATTGACCTATTCTTTAAATCCCTATTTAATTTTCTTTTCTTCTTGGAATTGCTGGCATTGGTTCTGTTAAGAATAGAGATGGCTCTCCAGAGCTTTTTTCAGATAAAGGGACAATCACTGATTTAAATATTGGACATGGATCATCTCTTATTTCCAAAACAGTACTTGCACAGATGTCTCATAAGTGTTTCACTTAAGAGGATTGTATATTTTTATACCTAAAAACAAAAGCTAAATCTTGGCAGGAATTACTCTGTCTTATTTACCCCCCTAAATACTACAAGTGAGAATTTTAATTGATGCATGAGTACCAAGATAGAGATCAGCCTTTTTATAAATAGGGGTGGATTTCTCTATCTGAACCTGAAACCTTTTGAAAGTATTAAGTGGACTTCCATAATGTTACCCAAAATTAACTCTCAGGGACTGAACTGTCATTTTACTTTTTTGTATTCTCAATCTGGACAAATTTTACTCTTATTACATCCAAGTACTTAAACCAATCTGAGCATATTCTACATTTTTGTACAATTCATATAAAAAAAAAAGAAGAGAAATGAGTGTTTTGGAAACCACTGAATTGTCATATAAACCTGAAATTCATTTTCTATCTTGTGTCAGTGTAGAAAGGACAGTAGCAAAATCCTGTAATATGTCTGCTGTGTGGCTGGGAAAAACTCTTAAATACTGAGGAAAGATTAAGGGTAGTTGTGGATACAAATAATGGTAAACCTTCTGGTGCAGTTAAATACAGAGAAGCTGAGCATTACACATCTCTTCATAGCACAGGGAAGTCAACATAAATCTTGTCACTATCTTCAGCTGGCTTTGGAACACCAACATGCTAACCACAAGTTTATGTAATAGACAGGAAAATTAAGCAAACGTTCAGTCAGTTTGACCCAGCCACTCATAGAATACCCAGAAGAGCAGTGTCACCTTTTTCAATTTATTTTTTTTAAAAGGAATAACATATTATTGATTATTTAGATTATTGTTGAATAAAATTACTCCTAAATTTGTTTCTTTTTTCCTTCCTTTGAAAAAATCTGTATTTCTCAAGTGGATAATAAGAAGGCAGGTGCACAGTGTGTTTCTATGCATTTTGAAATTACTAAATTGGTTTTTATAAAGAGCTCATTTTGGAGCAACTGTGCATCAGTTTTGAAACAAACAATATTTATTAGAGACTAGATTTTATCTTATTTTTATACATTTCAGGAGTAATCTCTGTCTCATAAAGGGACCTTATCACTATAATCTTCTCCATAAGTTTTGTAGCTCTATCAATGAGCTATTAAATGAAATTTGGAGCAGGCTTCATCTGCTTTGAATCTAGCAAATGCTGGTGGTTTTAATTTCTCTTCTCTGGAGCCCATGTAATCAAGCTGTTGAAGACACACACTTGACCTCATTTCAGCTATGTTTATGCTAAGTAGCTTTATTCAGTGACAAGGGTCAGGAAGAAATGCTGATACTTTTCTCAATGTTAATTCCATTTTATAAGGCCTCAGCTTTTCCGTGTTTATTCTTGAGGTCTGACTAGAAGCTGAATGTTAGAGTCTGATACTGTTGTCCAGGAATAGATACTGAAAATAGATATAGAAATCTCTCTGATTGGTTCAATAGCTGATGGAGACCAAGACATTCAGCAAATTTCTACTCAAATCCATTTAATTTGTATAATTTACTTTTAAGATGGGGACTAGTGGAGCAATAGAGACTCAATTATTGACACAAAGAAGATCCCTCTTGGTGGAGTTTCTTAGGGTATCACAGGCCTTGCAGAGCGATGTAGAGACTGAACTGGGCAAACATCAGTGCCATGGAGTTTAATGAGAACAAATGCCAGATTCTGCATGTGGGACAGAGTAATGTTGGCCACAAATATAATCTGGGGGAGGAGTGGCCAGGAGAAAGGGAACTTGGGGTGCTGGATGACAACAGGCTCAGCATGCCCTGGCAGCCAAGAGGACAAACCGTGTCCAGGGGTGCTTCAAACAGAGTCTGAAATTAATTGAAAGTACTGTTCTATTAAACAGTGATCTAACAGACATAGAACTCAAACAGAGAAAGAAATCAGATACAGAGAGATTTTCCAATATAGGTTGTCTAATAGAAACCTGAATCAATATGACACATTTTACTGGCATAGCTAAGGATATTCCTTTAACAGAGGCTCCCATATACATGCATGGCATCATACTATTCTACTTTTGAAAATCCCCTAACTAAGTATCCAGTTATATCTAAACATATCTTCCTGCGCAAGTCTGTCAAAGTCTGTGGAATTTTAGTGGGATGCTGCTCGTAACAACCACAGGACCATAGGGAGGAGTGGAGTTGACCTGTAGTATCACTGATGGAACTTCTGAGCCCTTGATCACACACAAAGCAAATGTGAAGGTAATTTTTCAAGAAATGTGTCTCAGAAGACTTATAGAGACTTTGGTGTTTGTGAATTAAAAACGCAATCAGCTCTGCACAAACATACACATGAAAAAAGTAGCAGTGTTAGTTCTCAGAAATTAGACCTGTAGTATGAAGCAAAAAATATGAGGCAAAAGAACATCAGATATCCTATATCAGAGTGGCAGATGTTGAAATGTAAAGAAAAAATCCCTATTCTTTGCACAACAGAAAAAAAAAAAAAAAAAGACTTGATGAATCTGTTCAACCTGAATGTGTTGATGTAGAGAGATGCACGAACAAAGAAAAGAAGTAAAGAGAGCCTAGGCACAAGCAAGGACATGATTTGGGTTCCCTCACCTCAGTCACACACCTCCCATTCAGCTCTGTCACATCTGCACTGGCTATTTACCCATACTGCACCGGATGACTCCACAACATATTTTGGGGAAAGTAATTGCTTCAACTCAATTACTGTCATCAGCCACTAGATAGTTTAAATTACATATCATCTGTCTCATGCAAAGTTCTCACTTCATTTATCTCTTTGATAGTTTTAGATGCCACTTTGTCTTACAGGGGATAACATAAAAATTATCAGAGAGCATTTATCAAATTTCACATTTTCTAGGTCTGATGATGTGCAAATTGGACTCCCATTCTGAAAGAGGAAAGGTAATCTCAGGGATAAGCCTCTGTTCTATGACTTGAGAGCTCTGTATTCTTCTCTTAGACCTAATAATGGATGATTTTTTTAGTTTTCATTTCAGAT
>JAWWLT010000092.1:69244078-69262658 GCA_035040995.1 Premnoplex brunnescens
TCTCTTGGACCTAATAATGGCTGATTTTTTTTAGTTTTTATTTCAGATTCTCCAAAGTATCTAGAGTCATAACACTATCCCTGTTCTTTTAGTTGGAAACTGGTTAAAAAGCTGGATCTCAACTGCAAGTTGAGACAGCAGTACACGTTATGGGGCCATTATGCTTGTGGAAGATCAAATTTAGCAGAGATGAGTAGGTATTATAATAAATAAATAAAAAATAATAAAAATAAAGGTACAGCAACACAAAGACGTGATGGAATTTATTTATCTGAGTAGGGTAAGTAGTTTAAAATGGGAAATTTCCTTAAAAAGAAAATTGTTGTTGATATAGATCTATACACATTTCTGGAAATTTAATACATAGTATTAAGTGGTACTTAGCATCAAGGCAGAAATAAATTTATTTGCACAATTCACTCTGATGAATTATTTTTTGTGATTATTTAGGTAATTCAGCTTTGAAACCCATTATCTTTATTCTTGCGTGAGAGAATGGAGACACACAATTGTACTTGCTCCCATCACAGAAATGCCAGAATTTCTATTATCTGTAAGTTTTCTGCTCTCTGGAGGAATTAATTGTCTTGAACCCAAAGGGAAAGACATATCATAAACTACAAAGTATTTATTGTCTTGGGATGAATTTTTCATGCCTTTGGATCACTGACCGTGATGAATCAAGTGGTGCAGAACAAGAGATCAATCAAGAACAAGTGCCAGTGAAAGTGAGAAGCACAGCAGACAAAGTGATATCAATGTCAGAAGACATGTCTGCTCCACAAAGTACTGACTCATCTTTCACCAAAATCTAAATATGGTGATACCATTTTGAAACTGTTGACTGAACTTGCTTCAGTGAAACTATGAATATCAGCTATTCAGTAAGAATTATCTGCCTATATGCCAGCAAAGCAAAGCAAACCAAAGCCTTGCAACTTCTCAGCTGCCTTCAATCCTGCATTTCTGGAAAACTTAGCTACTGTATGATTATAAATATTCCTTATAGAGATGTAATGTGTGATGATGCTTCTTCCTTAAGAGCTTCTAAAAGGGATTTGCAGTAACATACATTTGGTAAATTATCTATCAAAATGTAAGGTTCCTGCTGCAGACAAAATTAACACTCTCTAAATAATAATTTACAGCTTTGTCAGGTGTAGAAGATAAATTGTCTCAGTTGAAAATTGGATGAAAAGAAGATTGCAGGACAGCAAGTGCTTACTGTTTACCGCACTGAAAACATATATATATATACATATACAAATCATAAATTTAACTTGCTTTATTAAAAGTGAACTGTCACTTGAAGCTTCACCTTCAGGCATGTTGAGAGCTTAGGGAACTCCAAAGTTAAATTCATTCACCTGAAGGAGTTAAAAGAAACCAGCTCGTTAGACTGCGGACTGAAGAAGTTTCACATTCTAAAAATTAAGGTCTGAGGAACATCCACACCACACTGTCCAGCACACTATACATTTTTAATTTAAACAGGGACATTATTATCACCAAAATTATAGATGGTTTTAATACAGAAAAAATATATTAGAAAAAAACCCTTGAGTGAAGCCATCATGTGTATTTTATATCAATAAGAAGAAATACTGATAAATTCTGCAATAGGAACTGCTACTGAATACTACAATTCATTATTTTCAAAAATTCCCCACACCAATTCTATCAATCACCTTACATCTGAGTTTTGGCTACTGCCACCTACCCTTTGATGACTATTCATCCCAGTTTCTTACTCATCCAGGTTCCTCTCAAACAATGGAAACTAGAAAGTATCTAACAGTGTGAACCTCATTCCACGAACTCCAGAGAGTGCCTACACATCTGAACTCAGATAATGTTTCAGCATTAGTTATCCAAGCTAGTTAACAGGTATTTATCCCCAAAAAGTTTCCTGAATGCTTTATTCCGGCAAATCCCAGAGCTGCCTGAATCTTGAATACCTAGTTAGGTGTGTCACATCTAAGGCTATCAAGGTTTGAAACAAGATATTGTTTGTCTCCTGGAGTTTCAGTTTGGGAGCAAATCTTATGGAAGAGGAATGACGCTAGGCCCTGCCCAAAACATGGACAACAAGAAGCTGGTTGTGCCTCCACATTTGTTCAATAATCCAGTAATGGCAGCAAACAACTATTATCACAAAATCACAGCATAGTTTGGGTTAGAAATCCCCAATCTCGCTGCCATGGGCAGGGACACCTTCCACTAGCCCAGGTTGCTCCAAGCCCTGTCCAGTCTGTTCTTGGACACTTCCAGGGATGGGGCAGCCACAGCTTCTCTGGGCAACCTGTGTCAGGGCCTCAACACCCTCACAGGGAAGAATTTCTTCCTAAAATACAATCTAATCCTGTGTACAGTATTCACAGCTTCTGTTCCATTTGCAGAGATAAACACTGGTTTCACAGATTAATTAATTTGCCAGAATGCGTTATAGAATGTTCTTACCTTGAGCCATTGTGTCTAGACGTAACAACTTTACAGAATTTATCTTAGTGTTTATCACATCTACCTTTACTTTCCTGTAGTCCAGAAATATTAGTCCTATTAGTTATTCTCTTCCACAATGTATCAAACACAAAACACTCCTAATGTTCAATGTCCCTCCAATTCTGTTATGAATTGCTTTATAGTATTAACTGGACACAATACTATTTCATAATTCATAATTACAGGAGCAATTCCTGCATCTTCCCCTCTCTCTGCTCCATCCCACTTAACCGTGCACTGCTTTTTATTTTAATACAGGTATTTCATTGGATAGGGAAGAAAATAGGGGTCAAGGTATTCTATGGTAGTTTCAAAAGACAGTCAGGAACAAGTACAGACCTCTTTCCTTGGCTGCACAATATTTGTTGTTCCGTCCCCTCACCACCTACTCCAGAGTGCCTTCCCCATGAAGATGCATTCCTTTGGCTGGAACACTAAGTATACAAAAGGAAATAAAGAAAAAAAAAAAAAAACTAAAAAAAAGAAACCCAGCTGGATTCTTTCTGCTCTACTGCTAAGGTCAAACTGCCAGTTTTCTTTGTGATATGTGAGGCAGCACAGAACACAAATTGCATTTCCACTCTCTTCAGTTCTTCTTTTAAATGCCACAATACTGACAGTAATCACTGAGCTGAACAGATATGACACAGAAGACACTGACAGAACAAATAAGGCCCATCCTATCTTGGTTTTCCAGTAAGATAACAAATACATATTTGGTTGTCAGTTTAGCTAGAGATGGTTCTGAAGATAGGTAAGTTTTGAAAACTCTGCCATGAAGACTGTGCAAAATGCATCATATGTTAAACATCCTGAGATTAATATAAATATAGAAATAAAAAAAAAAAAAAAGGAACAGAAAAACTATTTCAGAGTATTTTACAATACATTACCAATTCAAGCCCTTCAGCATTGCCATATTCCTGGTAAGACATTTTATTAGCAGAAAATAAATTTTTATGAGAAAGATAAAAACAGTTTAGAAAGATAGCATGGTCTTCACACACTTTACTAACATAAACAGGTGGTATTTTACATTTCCCGTTTCCCTCATAACTTCTGCCATATGCTTAAAGGGAGAGCCTGAAAGGAAAAAAAAAAGAGATAAAAGGGGATGGAAGGAATTAGAACTCAGAGGGAAGTAACTGTGTCACCAACCTCTTAATGATTTTTAGCAGCTTGTTATGCTTTAAACCTGAAAAGAATTATTCATGGTATTTGTCTATGGCATTGAACTTTGACTGTGAGCCAGGCAAACATTTGATTCCCTCAGGAACTTTCATCACAATACAAACTGGTATTCTGTCTACCCAGGTCATTTCCTGAGCAATCATGCCTACTACAGCCTATCTCATCTGTTCCCAATCCACATCCTGCTTTTTGTTGTGACTAAATTAACATCAGTGGTGCCAAAGATATTCCCAAGAGTTCTAACCTTGTAAAGTATTCACTGCCTACAATTTTTATCGACTTCATTTGTGGTATGCAGGCTCAGAAAGGGAACAGTTAGCAATTTCTCAGAATAAAAATTTTAATTTTTTTTTCTTTTTTTTTTTCTGCTTATAGCCAGCCAGAAAGACATCTTATTCACAAGGTTAAAAATTTATTTGAATCACACCACACTAAAGTATCCCAACACACAAAACTAGTTTAAATATTACTTGAAACTTAAAATACTAATACTCATCCAGCACGTACAGAGATGCTTTAGAAACATATGATGCAGCTTCGCAAAACAGTTTGATTCATAGTTATTTATAGGTAAATGAAATTGAGGAATAAAAGTTTTCAATCACCAAATAATCCTATTCTTTAAATATGCTGTCACTGTCAATCAGCAGAAGTGGTTATCTCACTGGGTTTTGCACAGCTTTCCATAAATCCTTTAAATAACACATTGGCACTAACAACTGTTTTCCTTAAAGAGTGAAAATGCTTTTACACTTTACTTTGCACTGAAATAAATCTCACATGAGCATGTTTCAAGGATAAGTGTATTTAAATCTGTTTATAGTCACTGGCATTTTGTTTTGATTTTTCCTCCTACCACCACTTGTTCAAATGTTATTATAGTGAGGTAGCATTTTGTTTATATTGTAATGAGCAGTAGAAGCTGGGAAATGAGAGCAAAGGTAACAGTTGGGTCACAAAAAGTTAGAGAAAACATGTAGAAATGCATGTATATATGCATATATATTTGTTTTGCATCTTGTCATTTTTTCCCAGATTGGGGGAAAACAGAACTTAATTTTGCTTCCCGGTACTGAGTGAGACATATCTCCAGCAGCACTGTGACTCATTATTTTGTTTAAGATTCTTATGTGTGGTTGAATGTGGTTCTGCAAAGAACACAGAGGAGTCTGACAAATGCTGGGCCTCCCACTGATTTCACTATGTGTTAGGGATTGCTAAGGCTGGGGCCCACAGACCCCTCTCTGTTCTGGATGGTTGTCAGAACACCACACTAGAGAAGCATCACTTTGCCTAGCACCCCATAAATTTATATTAATGTTATATTTACACAGCCTCGTTCATGGCTGAGGAAAGCAAAACAGGGCTGTGACAAGAAGATTTAAAACCACAGCATCAAAGAAAAATTATTTGAAAAGACGTCTCAGATCAACATTAACCTAGCACAGTCAGGTTCGCCACTAAACTGTGTCCCTAAGCTCCATGTGCACAGATTTTTTTAATACTTCCAGGGATGGTGAAGCCACCACTGCCCTGATCAGCGTTTCTTAATGCCTAACTATCCTTGCCTTGAAGAAATTTTTCCTAATATTCAATCTAAGCCTTCCCTAGTGCAACTTGATGCCATTTGCTCTTGCCCTTTTTCTTGTTACCTTTGAGAAGAGATTAACACCCATTTGACTAAAACTTTGTGCTACTGCCTATCCAGCTTCCTATTCTAGAAAGCCAGTGAGTGAGAAATATGGGATAAGAAGTCAGAGAGTCAGGTGAAAGATTCCCTAACATGTACATTTTGACTGCGAGGACCTTCAGAAGATGTTGGGATACAACTATGGACTATTAGCATATATTAGGATAATGACAACGAAAAGGCAGCATCTGAAATCAGTGCTCCTTGAAGTACAAATTACTGCACTTTCTGTCTCTCTACTTTCTTATCATTGCTTTACTGATCTGTGCCTAGTTTATATTTTCTCAATCTTTTTCCTATGTCTGTATTTTATTTTTTTTTTCTATTTTCTTGTTCTCTATTCTTACTTGGTCACCTCTGCTACATTCCCCCTTCCCACTGTTTGGTTTATTTCTTTTGTAGCTTCTGTTTTGCCTTTTTCCTAACCCCTTCCCTACCTTCAAATATCACAGCCAGTTGTCAGTTTGAGAATGTTACCTAAAAAAGTGGAAGGTTATGTGATGCACTCCTTGCTATGTCAGACATTTAATAACTTGTAAATATCTTGAGAAAGATTTGAAAAATGGGTCTTTTGACTTCCAATTTTATAACAGACCAGTAAACAGAGCACCCACTGAAAGAGAGACTCTGATGGAAATCCAAATTTTTCGCAGACACTTTGAAGTCCTTTGAAACTGCGGCAACTGAAAGAAAGGCACAGGTTTCTGGAGCTCATGAAGGCACTACTTGATTACTTCAACAGATTTTTTTTTTTTTTTCCTCCTTTAATCCCAGGAGAGAAATAAAGTTTTTCTAGAAACAGAAGGAGAACTCATGAGACACAGGAACACATCCTTCGGCTGTACCCAAGGTCAGATACTGCATGAAGCAGAGCTCTGGCATATTGTGTATGATGAGTGCTCAGATGACTATGTCACCAGGCAACCCAAGGAAGATTATTCTCTGTGGAGAAAATGTCTAATGATTACTTTTTAATCAAATTGAGGAAAGAACATAATTTCTATTTAAGAAAGTCCAGACAAATTGTAGAGAATAGGAAATTTTATAGCCTGCCAGGCATTCTGCATGATTTAAGAAGCTGCTTATTTGAAACAACAGACAATTTGAAAACGCTTTGGTTTGGTTTTGAACATTCTGGATAAAAATCTGAAACAAAAGCACACATTTTGCAAGTTGCTAAAGAGACATTTTTGTAAAGACACTGCAGATCCTGTTCAGCAGGGAAAACTTCACTATAATATAAGATGTCATGCAGCTAGTAGGCTAGTAAAGTTCCGAAAGGAATCACAGCATCTGACAAAAAATACAAGTTTCAGCTAGGGCTCCTTTATTTTTGGCACATAAAAATGGACAAGAATTACAGAATTGCATTAACACTTCAATGAGATTTCAAGGGAAGGAATTACACAACAGCTCTTCTCAAACTGAAGTCGGTGTAAGCTAAAGAAGAACTATCATGCACCAGTTTCTCAGCTGATTCCAGCTTTTACTTTGCAAAAGCTTATGAAATTTATTTTTAAAACCTACAACCATTTCTGAGTACTTCTTTGGGTCCCCTGAAGTAACCAGTTTAGCTCTTAGGTTTTATCCAAATGAAAAGATAAAAACACTGATTATAACAGGTAACTGAGTTAAAAACATACCTCTTTTCAAGGCCAAATACATCACAGTCCAACTTGGCAACTCCTGAGAAATTCTTTTATATACACATTCACACACTTTTCTTTTGAATATTCCTCACTCAACCTGAAACAAAGTGATTTTAGCCAGTGTCTCCAATGGTATCTGGTTAGTGGGTGGGTAACGCATTAGCAAATCAACAGAGCTTGCAGCAAAGGGGCTTCCCCCTCTGAAACTGGGACCCTGCACAGCGCTCTGGTAACATCCGATATCTGTCACTGTAGTTGTGGGAGCATGATGAAACTTCTAGCTCCTAGGAAAGAAAATTAGACAGGCTTGCAGGCATAAAGGGAGGCTAATTAAAGTCAATGAACAAATTAAAAGTGGAAAAGGATTACCAGAGGAAAGGAATTAAATAAAATGAAAGTATGGAAAGAAAAGAGATGAAAGCAGCAACAGAAGGGAAAAAAAAAAAAAAAAAAAAAACAACACACCTTTCTTTATTGTGATTTCAAGAGTGTCCCTAACGGAATAAATTTCATCCAAATTCTAGCAGATAGCATGTGCCAAAAATGCTGCAGATGGCTCAGCTTAGCAGCAGGGATGGATGGCTTGGAAGGCAAACAGTTCCTGTGGCTGCCTCAACAGATTGTTTACAGCAAAGATACCGACAGTGCCCAGTCATTGTCATGAAACAGTGCTTGTTCCCTTGTTTGAGACTTCAATCTGGGCATTTCAAATGGCAGATTTGTGTGTTGAAACCAGTAGAGTCCTTGATAGTTCAATTTCTGTTGTTGAGGAATAGCCCAGAAGGTTTTCTGTCTCTGTATAGCAAGCAGGATGAATGGGGAAAGCTGAGCAGGACACAACTCACTGAAATCTTCACTAAGTGACACCCTATTTTAATAAATCACACCACGAAAAGCAGATTAATTAACCTAATCTTCTGTGAATTCTAATCATGTAGAATCATAGAACAGCCCGAGTTGGAACGGGCCCACAAGGATTACAGAGTTGAATCCTTATCCTGCACAAAACAACCCCAACAATCCCACCTTTTCCTGATACCCAGCCTAAACCTTCCCTGTCACAACTCCATGACATTCCCTTGATCCTTCCCATAATTGTTCACACAGAAGAGGTGCAGATGAAAACCCCAAAACATCCAATTTTCATCCACAGAAAAGGGAACAGTTTCTTTTGCAAGAGATGAGCTAACAGGCTTGCTTACATTCCATCTGCACCACTACCCAACACACACACGGTGTGGCCAGTTCTTTAAGGGTGCTACCTCAGCATGTTTCCAGTTCTACAGGAGCCTTTATACCTGTTTTAGCTTTGTGTGAGGCAACATAAATTACTTTTTTTTCCAAACACAATATCAAATCCACTCTTGAGGCCAACCTAAGGATCTTTGTTCAGCAGTCGGAACACAAAGAAAACTTTGCTACCTACATTAGTAATGACATATCAGCCAAAATCCCTGATGACTTTTACCACATCTCATAATTTTAAGGTTAAAAGTATTCCTTCCTTTCTGTGAGAACATTTGAAGTCTGTAAATGCTTTCTGCATTCAGGTATATTTGTTCCTTAGTGTTCAATCTCTATATAATGTATTCTGTCTTAAATTACCATAAATCAAACAGACTAACACAACTTTCACCAACCTGTTCTTTTCAAAGGCCATTCCACAATCTGCTCCACCCTACTTTTAAGCAAGTCATTAAGGACATATGCCACTCTTATTCACCGAAAGAAGACAAGGCCTTCAGGTTTCATACATTGCTAATTATACATGTTTTAATTGCAATTTTATCACTTAACTTGTTACTCTCCATTAAGCAATTCCGGCTCCTTTCCTCCACAAATTTTGGAAAACATGTATTCTTTTCTTGATATCTATTACTTTCAAATATGATGAATCCTCCATGCCCTGTTCCAAAGTGGCATCGACAGTGACCAGCTTACTTTTTAGCCTTATCTAAGTGCGTATTCATGACCTGGATGTTTTGATGGGAGAACCTGGATAGATCACTCCATTCACATTACAGTTTCATCCAGTCCCACTTATATTAAATCACTGTATGCATATGCAAGTTGCATAACAAAGATTCATGGACTATTGTCCAACAGATCTATTTGAATATAGTCATAGTCATTTGTCATCGTAAACCATATTGTGTCACCACTCTTATCATCTTTGTTGGTCTTCTTTGAACTCTGTCCATTTGTCAGACAGCTCCTAGAACTGAAGAAACCAGAACTCTGGACAGCTTTCTCTGTAGCAAGTTGGTATGTCATATGCAGAAACCCCCCTGTTAAATACAGAAGGCATAATTGAATCCTCTATCCCTCCAGCCATTAAATTATGTAAACTGGAAAAATAATGAAAACATCTTTAACTCATTTCCCTGAGGCAAATAATTCTGCCCACAAGGTATGCCCATAGGCAAGAAAATTGGTGAATAAGGAATGTGCTTAATCCTTTTAAGTGGACAATGCAGGCACTAAAGATAAATGAAGAGTATCAGAAAGGAGTCCAGAATTATTTGAATCCTCAGCTTCAATGGTTTAAAATAAGATAACACATTGAAACATAGAATTTAGGTCAGCACTAGAGATATGATTGCACAGGTGACTGCCCAGGGGGAAAGGGCAAGTAACTTCAGGGTTACTGAAAATACTGCTCTGTATGTGACTTCTGTGAACTATACCTCAACAAAGGAATTCATTATTTTCAGAGGAACAAAAAATAACTGTCCAGAGGAAACCAGTAGGTAATTTTGCTTCCAATAAGGCAACGAATAGAATAGCATGGGAATTTTTGGAGTTCATTTTCAGACAACTATGAGGAAATATTACGGCAGTCAAATTAAGGATACAAAATGCTCTGAGCAGGAAAATAAGATTTTACAAGTGAAGTTGCAGATGCTCAGTGTATTGAACAAAAAGAAGATCAAAGTGTGAACTAATCATTATACACAGGTATTAACAGATAGGAAAATAAGAGTACAGATTATTTTAAAAGTGTAAACATAAAGACAAGGTAAAATGTCTAGAAGCTGGAGTTACACAAAATCAATCTTGAAACAAATTCAATAACCTGTCTGTGAAGGTAATTAAAACATATCAGCAGTTTTTTTAACAAAGATCACAAATACTCCAAAACTTGGCACGTATAGATTCTCCTGTGCTTAATCTGGTTTATGGGAAAACTGGAAGTTGCCCTTACCCAAGGTTCTCTGACATTGGTAGGCCTTCTCTACAGTGTGTTTGCTTTTTCAAGGAGAAAATGCAACTTACACCACCATCATTTTGTGTATAACATTTGTAATTCTGCTTTAGAACTACCATTGCACTTCAGTTTACAGAGTCCCAGACACAACAAACATAACTGGTGGCTTACAGTGTACACTTAGAATTTCTTCTTCATGGATAAATAATTTTCAAGAAGTATTACCATGTCTTTTGGTCTGTACCACTGCCAGTATTCTGCTATGTCCTCTCTTTCCCAGCCTCACACTACCACTTCTATATCAGGTAACAGCCAATTACAGGGTACAGTCAGTACTATGAAGTGACCAAGGGAATTTATATGTCATAATTTATATGTCATTTTGATTAGTCAATACTCCTATGCTTTCAGAACTGTTACCAAGTAAGGAAGTTTTCTTGTGGTCACCAAATAGATAACCTTTCATACCTTTCAGTTTTGTTTTGTTTTAATTTTGAATTAGTATAATCATTTCCCTGAAATCCCCAAGGAATTAAAAATCTGAATTACATTTTTTTGTTTTGTTTTGTTTTGTTTTGTTTTGTTTTGTTTTGTTTTGTTTTGTTTTCCCAGACAGGGAATGATGAACAAACAATTATTCTCAGATGCATGCAGATATGTGTCTTGGTTATTTACTTATCTCAATTTCTTTTCCAGTTAAAGATTGTCATTTTTGCAGCTACAAGAGAAGGAGAATCAAATTGAGACACCAAAAATATACATTTTGAGAGGGGAAAAAAACAACTTGGTTTGCCCTAACTGCAATTCACAGCATGCCCAAGCACTTGAAAGGGAACTTTTTTCACCTGGACTCAGACTGAGCAGTAGCTTAATCTTACACGTTCATCCTGGTGACTGACTTGCCTCAGGAGATGATAGTGTAGCCTGAAAAAGATCATATACTAATTTATCTCCAGGGAGTTAACAAACAGCTGGAGTGGGAGAGTTCTCCAGTGCACACTCCATGGAGCTACCTCTGTTTCCTGGGGCTTTTCTTATGGAGAGATGCTTGAAAGTAATAGGCACAAAATTTGATTTATTTAGACAAAATAAGAGGTAAAACTGAAAAATAGAGGGCATGATGATCACAGAAGTAAAAGAAAATTGCAGATTTAATCTAATTCCTTGTACAGAAATTCCTGCATCACAAAAACCCATCATTTTCATGCATTTTGAAACTTATTTGTACACATAACCTTGAAATTATTTGGATGAATCACGCAAAACTGTAGATACTGTCTTTATGAACCACCAAGAAAAGAAAAAAATAAAAGAAAATTCAAGAATATCGGTCAGTAATAATTTTTCATTAGACAGAGGCTTCTTATTTTATTTGGTTGCACAGGTACACCAATTTGTTCATTTTGTTAGTCACTCTGCAACCCGCAGGTTAATCATCAATAACGTTTTGCAGAATGTGCTGCAGTCAATTATTGTTATTAGTGTAATTGGTTTGCTAAATATAAGCCAGTAATAGATGGTCTCAAGATGAAAAGGCTCTTTGGTGTATGCTTTTTGTAACACTGAAAACCAGAGACTAACCCAGAGATCTGAGCTGCATCAGGCAAGGATCATGAGAGTATCTCAATCACTGATCTCTGAAGGTATTTGTAAACAAAATGGATTTCAAAATCACTGAGATTCTTAGGGGTTTAGCCCTATGTCAAGCAACTTGTGGCAGGTTTAAATGGTACTGAGGTAGTCTGAGAAAACCAAGTGTCAAATTTTCCTTTAAATTGTAATTTACCTTTAATTAGAAAGATATAATTTTCATATAGACTATAATTACATGAGAGTCAGTAGAAAATTCATTTTACTGTATTTCACTTTAATTTTATCTTCAGTTTAGTTCCTGGATCTAGCTTAATTTTGGTATGAAGTCGCATCAGACTGTACTTGATGTTCTTGATGACAGACACAACTTACACAAAGTAATAAATTAACACGTTGCTCAGAAAACAAAAACACTTTTGTTTTAAGGGGACTTAGAATGGGTAGTTTGTTCTAGGGCATCTATAATCCATAATTGCAGTAATCAACTCATATGAAAATTTACCTTGAGCATTGTGCTATTTAATTAAACGTTACTATTACCTGTTTCTTTTGAACTCTGGGTTTGGGGTGGGGTATTTTTGTCCTATGAAACAGTGGCATTGATTTTGAAAAGTGAGGACCCTTAAGTAAAAGTTCTTAAACCATTTGCAGTTTGCACATTGTTAGTCTGGATGTGATGGGCATCCGACTTGGATGTGCTGAGCTTATCTTCTTTTTACCAGTTCCTCTGAAATTTGTACCACACTGAATAGCTCAAATAACAGGACACTGACTGTCTGCCTGGACTGTCCATCACCTTGGAGCAGACAACTGAAGACACAAGCCTGATAATCCAAAGCAAATATTCTATAGACACCAATGCCAAAGAGCATACATTGTTGATCTCCCCTTCCTAACTCCTCCTTGTGCACAAATACAGCCACCACCCTCAGCCCCTCCCAGCGAGTATGCAGTTTTCAGTGCAAAGACCTTCACACATATAGGATGAAGTGGCACAGTAAGAGACTAGAAGAGGGTGGGAAGCAGCAGATCAAAATGCCCAGGGGATCTCTAGAAGTGAACTACATCCAGGGTGAAAAAGAAATCTAGCATTTCTGTGCCTTGGTTCCTATGGATGATTCATGCAAAACCTGAATTATTTAACATTGAATGTATTGAGGAATAGAAAGTCTTTCATGTGAAACAGGTTTCCCACTCAGTAACTTAACCCCAGCTGCTACTGTTTTCATCATGTCTTAAAAGCAAAGTAAGAAGGGAAAAAAAGTAAAAAAAAAAAAAAAAAAAATAAAAATAAAAAAACCCCAAACAAACAGGATATTATCAATATTATATATGTCACTTATTCATCAAAATCAACACTGGAAATTGACTTTATTTTTTTAATCTTTTGTCTTTATTCTACCCTGATACACTGTTTTGGTTAAATTCAGTCCTGGACAGAATAAATCTAGGTCACTAGGGCAAAACAGAGTTTGTCTTGTAGAATAAAAGTAGTAATTTAGGCCTTTTTCTTCTTGTAATCCAGTGTAAATTAATCCTGTTTATGTAACAGTCAGAATGAATTAATGATTTAAGGAATTACATCAATTTTTCCTTATCTGTTTCAGAATTCTATCACTTGGATTGTCTTTCAGGATTGTACTGAAATAGTTCATTCCCGTTCCACATCAGGACTTCATAGCCTTGTAAATGTTGAACTGCCCATCACTTTTCTTATGAACTCTTAATAATGGTTAGTTGCTCTTTTGGTTTGGGTTTTTTTCACCCAGAAGTTTCACTTTTTTCATTAGTTTCAAATTTTTCATTAATCTCAAAGAATAGTCACAACTATCCACTCAATCTTATCTTTATTTCTCTAGAACATGCAGACACACAATTCTAGTTGTTAATTATATGGTTCTCAGCTTTGAAAATGTATATTACTTTGTGCAATCCACAGATCTGAAGGCTTTATTCTCATGAAATTAACAGTTAATGTCTTTTGAGCAAGGAGGTTTGAATTAACTAAATTTGTGATTTAAACTGTGACCTAAGAGTAGAACTCTGAAATTTCCTCAATGCACTTATAAAGTTTGGCTGTTATGATTCAGTCATACTATAAATTTTGTATGGTTTGTAATATCTCTTGGTGGGGAAGTTTTCAAAATGACATTATTCCTACAAACATATGTTTGGGGTGGGGGGAGGGGGAAATTGCTGCCGTCTTTTGGATGCACTCAGGAAAAAAGGAAAAAAAAGAGGGAGGGAGGGGGGAAGAAGTGAACTTTTACTGAAAGTACCAGCTGACACATCCTGGATACCTGCTTTACCATGGAAAAGTTAATTTGAAATTGCACAAATTTACTCTGAGGTAAGCAATATTTTCTTCTTTTCCATTTTATGTGGTGATTATAGAGTAACATCTGTGCAAGAATTGTTTGCTTGGTTAAGCAATACTGATGGGAAATAGCTTTTACTGAAAGATGTGCCACTGCAGCTGAAGCCAAACATAACAAGAATACAAAGATTATGGATAGAGAGAGAAAATTACATCCACTCCCAATATTTAATTTTTTGCACATAAGCCTCATCTTTTTGTTTGAGTGAAAATAAAACTTGTTTGATCTACACAATTATTACAGTAGTGTCACAGCTTATTTATGCTGAAATTTCCTTGGAATCTATCCTGGATATATACTGTTATCCTGCTTTTTGTTCTTTCTTTTCTCTTTCTGTTTTTCTTTTGAATTTCCATCAGATGTAATCAAATGCCTGTTGTGTGGCTAGCTCAATACACTGACTTCTGAGACAAACTCTGCATGTTCAGCAAAGTCTTTGTAAGAACAGAGATTGCTAGTTTCAGTGAGAATAAATCAAAAGTGATAATATCTGGGAAAAAGAAAACACTGTCTAGAGAAAATAATGACTCCTCTGAAGAGATATCATTGTCAGACACTAGCATATCTTACTAACTCTGGACAGTGATATTAAAATATGCTGCAAATCTGCCTTATCTCCTGGAGTGAGACCCAGGCAGGCACTCTGTACCTGTTCGGAGAGGAGACTTAACACCAGCTGAGCCACGATGACACTCATCAGAAAAATGAAAATAAAAAAAAGATGTGGGGAAGAAAACAGAGTAGGCATTCTCCACACTCTCACTGTACAGCTGACTTTGCAGTTAGTTTCACCTCTCTCTGAGCACAGGAACTGTCGGGCCGACAAGTTACATCCCCACTGTCCAGCAGAGCATCATCCCTCTCCAGGAGCCAGAGTGACACGGCCACTTGCTTGTTAAACCAACAGCAGCAACCTGTCTGCTCTGCCTTGACCCCGCAGAACCAAGGTCAGTTTTACACAAACAAAGAATTAAAGAGGCTTGTAACACTTCAATCTGTAACAAATTAAGCTGACTCATTGCCCCATACACAAACTATAGTCTGTTATCCAAGCCAGGTGCAAGAAACCCCCCAGTAAACAATGTCCTTGTCCTGTGAACTTTACGCTCCAAATTCACCCCTTCTCCCCAAAAATGTTGTTGCTGAAACTTACCACTCTTGCCAACTCCCCCTGCTCCCAGCATCACCACCTTGTACTCTCTGGAGCCTGCTGAAGGACTGCTGGAGGAGCTGATCATTTCGTTTTCTAGCTCCATCTTGCACGAGGCAGAAGAAGGGAGCAAAACTCAAGAAAAAGCAAGTGGCAGGTGCTTTCTCTGATCTTAAACAACTATAAAAGCTGTGTTGGGGGGGGAAAAATAAAGGGGGGAGGGCAAAAAGGAAAGGTATAATGCAAGAGGTATGATTTATCAGCCTCACACTCACTGCTGTGCCTGTGTTAGCTGGAGAAGGTCTCATAGCAACCACTTTAACAGCTTCCAATAAAAATCTCTCTCTGCCCCCTCCCAGCTCTGTATCGTTCTCTGTGTTTCTCTTCCTGGACAGCAGCAGTTTTGTGAGGCTCAAGAGCCCTGGTACCTCTGGGGTTGCTGTGTCATTGAAATGAAATAGAGCAGAGCCTCCAGAAAAAGAAAATGGATCAGATTTCTTAATTATGATGTTTGTTATTCTGTGTAGTGCTTGCTTGAATCTTAATCATAAAACAGATGAGACAACCTTCTTGTCACCTTGGAGTTAAATATTCATCTGATGATCATCAAGTTTGCTATATTTACACTTAATACTATAACAAATGAAATTAATAACAACTTTTAAGCGTCTTTATTCTTCATGAAGTTAACTGTAAACACAGAAGATTTCTAAGGCTAGGTTTCCTTTTTTTTCCCCACACATAATTTCAGAAGAGAGGAACTGAAGCAGGTTATAAGTTGTAAACATTCAATATTAGTATCAAGTGATTTATCTTACCAAGATGATCAGTCCTGATAAATAAGAAAAAAAAAAAATAAAGCAAAAAGCTCACGAATGACTTTCAGTGTGGAAATCTCACATTAGAATTATTCAGTGAAAACTTGCAGCAAAACACTGCAGCTCTTCATTGATTTCTCTATTTGTTCTTAACAGATCAAGTCTATTTAAAGAATGTGATAAGTAATAAGAGATTTACCCAGCTTTAACTGTTACACAGTATTTTTGAGGACAATAAAACATCAACTGCAAAAGGGGTGGAAAGCAAAAACTTTGAAAAGTGCTGGACTTGCATGGACTTTCACTGTTACGAACACAGAGAAATGGAAGCAGTAGAAGCAACTAGTAAAGTATTTTGGAAGCGAGACATCTTCATCTGTCCACTCTTCCAATTATTTCACAGAGATTAAGCATGTGGTATTACATAGGAATATAGAATTGAAAGTTGGAAGGGAACGAAAAAAATCGTTGAGTGATGAAGAACATGATTTAAAGAAAATTAAGAAGGAGAGGAAAAGGCATAGGAGGGCACATGTATGAAAGAGACTTTAATGGTCTAAGAAAATACTTGACTAAAAGGAAGAGACATTATTATTAGAATGAAGAAGGTGAACAGAATACGAACACTCATTTTCCCTCTTAATAAAAAATTAGGAAACAGTGGATGAAATTGAAAGTAACAGTTCGAAAACAAGGTACTTAGAAAAGTTATGACTGACTTAGGAAAATAATTGACACTTGAATTTTTGGGCAGTATAAATGAACATGTAATGAAAGAGAATTTAAATACAAAGTTATACAAATCCATTGCGGACTAATAAAATCTCTTGCTTAAGGAGTACTCAAGTGTCACATCAATAAATCTTGGAAAACACTTAAAAATCCAAGGCTGATGGTCAGAAAAAAAGAGAGCAGATGGAGAGACACTGTTGTGAGAACTACTCTGGAGTCAAGATCTGCTGTTGTTGTCCCAAGGGATTTCTGTGCTAACCATGCTGTCAGCAGCTATGCAGTATGAGGGTTGGGTGACATTATTGGTGCCTGGGTGGAAACCCAATAAGGGCTTGGTAATCAGAGCATAAAACATGGCTTAAACAGGAAATTCTGAATGTAATAATGTGGTGTCTAAATATTGGACTTTAACAAGAAGAGACAGCTAGGTCAGTTAATCCCTGCGGTAATTAGAATTTTGTTTACATTAAAATCATTCTCATGTGCTTATTATTGACACATTAGATAAAACTAATAATGATATCAAAACCACTGCTTAGAACTGCTGGGTTTTTTTCTGGTAATCTCCCATCAAAACAACCACCTTCTCCTGAGAAGTTTTTATCCACATACCTGGCAGCAACATTTGGCTGACATTAAAATGTCAGGGAAGTGAGTGTTTGTGGGCATACCTTAAAAGGCAATCTAAGCAAAATGAATTTTTATATAAAAATATTAGTGAACATTATGCATACATAATAGATAAGAATGAGTCAGATTTTCTCCCAGCTGTATTTGTCAGAGAAAAGTGGCAAGTCAGTTTTTTTTTCTGTTTAGAGCTAGAACATGAGGAAAGAATTTATAAAATGGAAGAGCCTACATAAAAAGGAGTTATGTTAGAGCAGGAATACAATTAAGACAGAATTAAATGGAAAGCAACTTCCTCATCTTTTAAGAAAAACTGGAAAAAGAAAGACAGAACTTGTTTGAAAAAGCAGAATGAATTGTCTGTTGGTTGAGGATTAATCACTTAAAATACCTGCTTTACAGACAGATTCATGTTGATTTAACTTCAAGAGTTTATATAAGTTTTGTTACATTATATAAACAAGCATATTGGACAAACATATCCTTCTAAATTTCACAGAGATTTGTCTACAGCTTTAAAAGGCAATATTGCATTCCCATTTATAGCACAGGATTTCTTTAATTGGTTTTCATCATAACTTCTTATTGACAAACAAGCCCACTCTACCCTAATTTCATTCAATTCAATAGTGGAGGAGAAGTATTTAGCTTTATTCCCATTTATGATAACATCAATGGGAATCCCCACTTCCTTCTCCCACTTGAGCTGTAAAATAGAAAGGTTTGCTTTCATTCTGCTGCCAAAAAAAGTAATATTGAGATGATTTGAAAATGTTCAGCTTTAAACACTTAGTAATATGGGGTGGAAAATCACCAATGTGAATGTTTTACAGACAACAGGAAGAAACAGTGCAAAATACAACAATTAAAGATTGAGAATTGAAGACTGAGGTACTAGAATTTTTACAGTGTGTGACATTCCACAACAAATTCCAACTCTGCTTTATCTCTACTTCTCTGCCTGAAGGATACATTTATCATGACATAAATTCATAGAAAGCTGTCCTTCGGGGGGAAAAAAAAAAAAAAAAAAAAAAAAAAA
>JAWWLT010000092.1:69286335-69311663 GCA_035040995.1 Premnoplex brunnescens
TAAAATTCTGATAAACATTTCTTTGCTGAGTGGTTCTGCAGTAAGCCAGAGTGAAGGACTGTTTAAATCTGTATTTCCACCTCTTGGAAAAGCTCTACCAAACTTTTATTGTTTCCTATTCTTATGATTCAAATCATGTATTGCAATCAGTTTGATGGACTCCCTACGAGTTCACTTTAAACATTTCAAAGAACAATTTCTTCGAACAGCATAACAGAAATACCTGTTGAAATATTTATATGACTTTACCACCCCAGTGACCGAGGCAAGATTCCTACTGCAGTGTTAATATGACAGCAGATTTAACAGATCAGTGTTTCACATCCATGAAGTTTTGTAATGCTTTCTTTCAATGGTTTAGAACGACTTCCTAGTTTATTTATAATCTGAAGCAAAGTATGCTTCACACTGATAGCACAATTAGACTCCTAACAGCCAAAGGTTCTTGCCAGTAATTTAAACCCCAGAAACAATCCTTTTCTAGGTTTCATTGCCAAAGCTCATGAATGGACTTCTTTGCTCGCATGGGCAACAATCCTGCTAAGGATCACAAAATCCTGACTGTCACATTAAAGCACTTCTGACATCAGCCACTGGAGCAGCAAATAAGCCAAAATTTGCCAAACCCTCCAGCCCTGAAAACTTTTTAAGGAATTGCTTTGTCACCTATATGCTTGCAGATGACATGTAATAATTCAGAAAAGCATTATTTTTGCTTAGAAGTAGCTGAGAGTCAGGGATCTCAGAACTGCCTGCCAATCCTCTTCAGCCTCATACACTTCAGTAAACATAAGCTTGCCTTTTTCTCAAAAGAAAAGAAAAGAAAAAAAACCCCTCAATTGTTGATTCTGTGCTTTGCTTTTTTTTTTTTTTTTTTTTTTTTTTTTTTTTTTTTTTATTGCATATAACTTACCTATCTCTTCTTTCCTCTTAACCTCTCTTAACAAGAGGTCTTGTCAAAATTTGTATCAAGTCATAAGGAAAAATATGGTTGCCATGTCATATCTCTGTACCTAGCATGGGACTTTCAGTGTTGAAATTTCTAGGTTTGTTATCAGCCCCCTCCTCCAGACTGCTGAACTTCTGAGCACCCTGATTATCCTTCCCTAAGGAATGTTACTCACAGCCACTTAGACTCAGTCAATGACCTTTCAGGCCTGACAGTCCTACCAATTTTCAACTCACCTCCTCTTTCACCAGTGCAGTCCATATCTCATCAGTGTCACTGGAAAGATGCTGCCTCAGACTAAGAGAAGCTGTGCTACTGTCAAGGTAAGCCACTTTCTTGGTCTTCCTCTTGTCCACAGAGATAATCACTTCAATCACATTAGTCTAGCATAATTTAACCTTGGTAAACCCATGCTGTTCTCAGTCACTTTCCTGTCCTTCATGTGCCTGTTCCCAGGGGCACAGATGAAACTGATCAGCCTCTAGTTCTCTGAATCATTCTTTGTCTTTTTTGGGTTGTGGCTCAGGTCAATGGACAAGTGCTGACACCTCATCCCTCCCACCTCAAGACTGAATGTATCAGATAAATGAGATATCCACCTGTTCTCATTGATCATCATTATTTAGACAGCTAAATTCAGACAAGCTGAATTCCAGATGTTACACTGGAACCTCAGCCTCTGAGGTAGACTCTCTTCTTGTCAAAGCTTTTCTATTGCTTGACATATATCTTGCAAAAATGGTAGAACTTAATTTTCAGTGAAGTTCTGCACTTCTGGGAAAAAGCAAGAGTTGGAACAAATGTAATTTGATTAAAATTGCTTGTATGTCTGTATCCAGGATCTTCACAAGTCATCAGTCTTTCTTCAGCATTGACAGATTGATGTAATCATTGTCCTCTTAAAATTCCTATATTTTTTTTTCTGTTGAGACTTTTTTTTTCCACCTCACACAAATCCACCCAAGATAAAATCTACATTTTTTGGGCCTGTAGTTTAAAATGTCTAAAAATCCTTTCGGGCACACTCGGTTTTATACAAGTTGCTAAAACTGCAATAGACATTTATGAGATGATAGTTCCCATTCATATACTGCCACAATTAAAAATTTGACTAACACTACTCTGGTTCTTCTCTGCTGGTATGCTCAAAGAAATGGCTTCCAAAATCAGAAGTTTCTTAATTTTTTTTTTTTTTCCTTTGGTCGTCATTTCTGCTCTGTGATGTGTTTCTGCTCACAAACAGAATTTTTCATAATGATTACTTTTTACCTATTTCTTACCTTTTGCTATCATTTAAACTGTACCATTGACCTATCAGCAGAGAAACTAATGGAATTTAAATCCATTTAGATTAGTTTGCTCTGTTATGTTTAAATCCTGTATCCAAAGAAATATCTTTTTACAGTCGGACCTTAATTGGTAAGATACTCAAAAACTCTGTTTCTTTAGTATTGACACTCTGAATGGTTTACTTTATATGCCTAACTTCAAACAAACCTGCTGCTCATTGGCAAAAGACACAAATATGAATCCTGTCAGTGTCACTACTACATTAGAAGCCTGATATCATAACAGAAAATATGTCATGTGTTTGTGGTAAGAGGAGTTTATTAGCCTCTAAGAATATACAAATAATTTCTTGGAATTTACCCATAATAAGTAGTGCAAAACATAATTTCTGAGAAGAGAGTCTGTACTCTAACTTGTTGCAAAGCAAGGGATAGGTTAAAGATTTGGGGGGATATATTTTGGATATTTTTATTTTTTTTTCTGACATATGTTATTATATTACGCATCTTTGGACATTAGTCACATCATCATTTCTTACATGGAGAAGCACGTTCACCACCATGAAATGTGACATGCCCCAAGTAATATGTTGTCTGTAAAATGAGGCTTGTGCGTGCTTTCTGGTCTCAGAAACTCAAATTCTCCCTTTATTATTATTATTATTATTATTTTGTATAACAGCAGTTCTTTTGACATTTTGGATGTTCTCAGTATTAACAATTTTTCCATTTTTGAGACTTTAAGGAACTTTAGATGCAGTTGGGAGCTGGGAACATTTTGGTAGCTTTACCTGCTTTTTCCACTCAGTAGAAGGATCAAAAAATTATATTTTCATCCCTCTGATCTTGCATACCTGAAGTCAGAACTTACCTGATGGTTAAGTCATGATACTTCTTGCAATGACAGAGGCAGAAAGAAAACAAAAGTAGTCCATCTGCTAAGCAGTGTTCAGTCCTCTAAAAGAAGTCTGTTTTTTCAGAAGGGAAACTAAAATGAGCACATAAAGTCCTGCTCAAAAATCTCAGTACTAAGACTCATCAAAAATCCAGAATGGGAAATATATGAAAAATACTTATTTTTTTGAAAACTGCTTTTTCATAGGAATTCAATATATTATGTCACAAATTACTTCAGCCCATGACACATAAAGAATCTGTCCTGTACTGTGCAGAATGATTAATAAATGCGTGCTAAGAATAACAAATTTAAAACTTATCAGAAAACCACAAACAATTCCTGGTATGATACCATTTATGTGAAGATACAAAAGCAAATGTACCCTTTGATATTTACATAGCGTAAACACAATATCTATCTGTAAATTCATATGTTCATTATAACAGGTAATATTCAACTTATCTAGGAAAGATAAATCCATAGTCTCAGAACACAACTAAGAAAGCTCTATCCTATTGCAGTATCTGAGAAGATAACTGCTGTTATTATTATTTTCAAAAGTATTTTAAATAGGTATTGTGAAAGAAAATGCAGAAACAGCATCTGCTGTCACAGACTCCTGGAGTATAACACAGCAAGCTGCTATTTCCTTAAGCATCTAAACTTCAAAGCAACCCTGAATTGAGGAAGGCAGAAAAGAAAGAAAAATATCACAGAGAAGGAAAAGTGTATGGGTTGGGATAAAAAGCACAGAATTCTAAGAAGAAATAAGAATGTGTTGCCATTTATTCTGATCATATCTAAGGGCTTGATTTTAAAGTGGGATAGTTAAAACTGTCTAATCCATGCCCCGAGGCTTCTAGTTGTCTGTGTGAGTGTAAGTGGACCTAAGAGGCACAGAGATTTCAGAAAACCTGTTTCTGTATTGCAAAGGGTGATTAATTCTTGTTGAGTAGAGCCCACTTCAGTTAGCCTGATAATATTGTGTTCCTTGGTTGCTAGGAAAAGGGAGGAAAAGAGCTGTCATAAACAAGCAAGTAAGCACCCAGCTTGGTAACTCAAGATATGATCTCACTTTATGAAATTACATTGCATCCTCTTCTGCAATAAAGAAAAAGCAATGTCTTTTCGAAACGATGCTATAATATCGATTTTTTTTCCTTTTATTTTTAAGTGGAGCTAGCTCTTCAAAATGTAGCAACACAGAATATCACTCATCTCAAGCAGCTACAGAGTTTAATCACTTGGAATAGACTCAAGTCATAAGGAACAAATCCAGTGTATTCACCTAAACCAACAAGCAGCTCTGGAACATTTTGAGAGAAAAACATACATAGTCAGACCAAATAGATCCTTGAACAATTTTCTATGCTATACAATCTGTGGAGTTTCTAGCCTATCCTTCAAACTGGAGTGTTGTATTTTTCTTCCTCTTTATTTTTGCATTTAGGAGAGCTACTCCAAAGCTTCATGTCCCCACCCACTCTCAAGCCCTTCTAAATGCCCTGGCACTTACCATCACCTCTTCTTATGGACCAATTTCCTACATACAGAGATGTGACTTCAAAGAAGTACCCATGAGATACTTTCTTTAAAATTTTCTCAAAAACACTTAGATAGTGTTTATATGTGGACCTAAAAACAAAATAATCACTCTTTTGAAAGTGTTTTCCAAATCTAGAGTGGCCCTCTAAGGCTTTGCCTCAGGCACATTGATTCCATCAAATTTCAGACAACTTTCTCAGCTGTAGAACAATGTTTCAATTGAAAGATCACCAAAAGTCATTCTTTTTTGAAGTACGAGCAAGAATCACAATTTTGTTTCCTAAAAGCACAGCATTCTCTTGGTCCTTGACATTCTAGATGGTCTTCTAAGAAATACACTGAGAATCATCCTCTGATGATTCAATGCGATCAGGATGATTTAAACAGGCTAGTCCAATAACGCAGTTTAACTTCCACCAAAAGAAACCCATCTGCTCTGGCAGCCTGGGCAGCTCAACTCTGCCCCTGCTGCTACATCTTGGTCAAACATTTAGCAACTAAGGGTCACAGCTAACAGGGCTGGTAGTAGTTTCACAATCATTCAGCAGGGAATAGGACCATACAACACTGACTGACAGGAAGGCCTGACTTTTTGACTCTTTAATTGACCGGCAAGCTGTATAGAGTGATTCCTGGGAAAGGAGAAAGATTGGATACTTCTGTCAGAAGAGAAAATATTTGTTGTAGAGGAAGGAATACTGCAGAGTGAAAGAAAAAGAGGCATTTTTGTAGCACTCCCGGATAGTGTGGAGAGTACTGAGTAAGAAGATAGAGAAATATTGACATCAAGAAAACTTCAAGAGAGAGTGGGACATTAAACAGGATTTTTTTGAGTAATATTCACCATTCTTCCACTGAAATTATAATACAAAAGTCCTACAACAAAAGGTGGGTGAGATAGTGATGCATGACATCAAAACAACTGACTTCCAAATAGCTGCTTTACTGTTGCTTGTATGGGTTGCAGAACGCTGAATCATCTCTGAGAGATATCTGCCTTATGCAGCTGCACAGGCATCTCAAAACAGTGACTAGCAGGAGCTGGTACCCTGAAAGTGTGCAATACATTGTGGGGTTTTTCTATATAGGGTAGTGGCCTCTATAATAGAGAGCGCTTTCCTACTCCAGCGACTTGGTGCAGACTTCTATATCCCTGCATACTGTGACTCTCCCAATCCTTTCTGCAAAGCCTCCATAATTTTTCTTATTCACAAAACTCAGTGTGTCCAGCCCTCAACAGGAGGCCACACTTGTTGAGTGAGAAGAGGAAAAAACCTGAAATCATCAGTGACTCACCCCTGACAGATACAGCAGTCGGTGATATAACTGACTGCCAGAGAATAGGCTCCCAGATCTGTTAGGCTTTTGCCTCAAGGCTTAGTTCTACCAATCACAAAACCAGCAGCTGACAAGAATGAATGACCAATACTAAATTTCTCTGTAAAAATAAAAAAGAAGACAAAAATAAGCAAAATCCACACACAAAAAGAAAAAACAAACAAACAAACCAACAAAACCAAACCAAAACAAAACCACAAAAATAAAAAAAAACAAAAAAAAAACCTAAAACAAACCAACCCCCACAAAGTTAGTTTTTTTCAAGTTCTCTATAAACTAATAGGTTATTCTTACTTCTTGGGCATCCAGATCTATTGACTATCTGTACATTATCTTGTGACTTTTTAGTCTTACTCTGTAAATAGTGACTAATTTAAATCAAGAATTCCTACAAGCTGGATGTGCAGCATGAAGAGATCTCTAATATAATTGCTCTGCTGAACAGGTCACATACTTTTTGCAACAGATACCACTTTTATTTAGTTCGTTTTGTGGAGAAGCTGAAGAAGGTTATCTGTATTTCTTCAAAGAAAATCACACAAATCTTCTCACTCTGAAAATGCAATTTAATATCCAGAGAGCAACAAGACACTCAAAAATCAAATTCTTGTCATCGTTCAGAAGACATCCACCAGTTTGTTCTGGTCTTTGAGGTATTTATCCACTATTAACAAGTAAAGGATGTAGAAGTTGTGATTCCAGCCTACTATAACTCTTTAAATCATTTAAATTACATTTATTTTCCCCCATTGAGTGTTAAGGATAAGAGAGGGCTTTTATGATATCTTTCAAGTTCTTGTCTGCATGCTGAGAGGTTAAAAATATTTCTTGAAATAATAATACAAAAAAGAATGTTTTTGTGATCTGCAAGCTGTGGAACTTCATGAAAAAATGTTAAGTAGGACATTATTATATTTTATATTATTTTTACTTTATATTTAATTTCCTAACATGGATACATTAGAGATGTTAATGCACATGCTAAAACAGAAGACAAATATGACTATTTCTCATGATCATTTTACCCTTTCTTCAATGAAGTGATCCATAATAAGAATGAAAAAAAACACTAGTTTCAATTGAAATCTTTCAGATTTAATACATATTTCTTTTCTACTGTAATCTACCAAAAAATTACAATGAACACGTATCAAAATAATATCAGCTGTGATTTTGGACATGCAAATAAATTTTGATCTGGTAGGGGGTTTGTGGTTTGTTTGGGTGGAGGGGGTTGGTTTGTTTGGGGATTATTTTTTTTTGTATGTTTGTTTTGTTGTTTTTTGTTTGTCTTTTTTTTGTTTTTGCTAAAAGGTAAAGAACTTTTTTACAGATTTTCTTCTTCCCTAGTTTTGATTAGTAGATTTGATATTTCCCATTAACAGGATTTGAATTTGCATGTCGTGGAAAGCAAATTACTTTTAAGTTTCAATAGCACTTTGTGTTCCAACATTTATATCAAGATTTTTCACTTAGCTGAACAGAATTGCATTATCAGTTCATAAGAGTGTTTTAATTTGCCCTCATAATGCTGCTTTTGAAACTTCAGTGCCAATACTTTGATGGGAATTTGTGTAGTATAGCTGTCAGTCAAATGACACAGAGGCAATGTAAAGGAGAAAATCATAAAAATTCTTTACTGATTTGCTATATATTTTAGCAAGTCATAAAAATACAAATTCTACAAAATACAAAAATAAAAAAGACAAATACATGATGAGTCAAAAACATGAAGACAAAATGTACTATTCAAAAACTGTTGTAATTTGCACTCCTATGCATTACTTACTGAGGTTTAAAAAACATTATTTCTATATTTAAATCCTCTAAGATGAAGAGATAGATTTTTTTTTATTTTTTTTTTTTTTTAATAATTTTTGAATAAGTTTATGTGCTGGTTAAAGGTAAACTAGCAGCAGAAAGGAACCCAGCTCAAAAGAGGTTACAACTCAGAGTTACAATTTACTAAAAATATTGCAATTAATCAAATGATACAGAGAAAAATTTGGTTTAACCCACAAAAGGAGAGATGTATAACCCACCACCCTGGGGCGCAAACAGAATGGTGTTTGTTGGCTCCTATGCTGAGCCCCACATGGTCCCCTGAGTACAAAGTAAAAGAAAAGGAAAACGTGTTGAGGAGGATGATAGTCACAGTCTTGTTGAGGTTCTGATCCTCCTCTGGATTCAACAAGTGGTACCAAAAGTCCCAGAACACGAAGATTATATATCCTCAAGTTCAGGTGGGAATGCCTAGTACCTCCCCCAGGGAAGGGAGTTTCACAGTGGATAATTTAACTCTCTAAGTCATGGGATATTTTTGGAGTCTTTGATGGCCCATTAGTAGTCATGACCCCTCAGACTGGGTGTGAAGGTGCTGATGCCTCGCCCAGGGGGGAGTTAGTCACAACTGAGTCACTGATGTGAAGACAGAAACATTCCCATGCCTTGCAGAGTTCTTTAACACCCAGCTTGTAGCCTGAGGGATCAGGTGTGCCCTGGGTAGCTGCTGCAAGTGGTCCATTGTTAGCAGTTCATCAGAAATTACATAGAGGGTGTAGAATACCCAGTTATGGTTACAACCACACAGCAATAAATTGGTCCCAGCTGCTGTAACTAGGACACTTTAATAATTAATAACTAAATCTGAAATTACGGAAAAGAACAGCTGAGATTTTCTAGAACAACCAGCCTCCTTATTTTCACCCAGTTTCCTGGAGTAAGTTTCAAAGGTAATGGATCATTTTGATACATCTTGAGGAGAATACTAATGAGAATATGCAACACCATAAGTCAAAAAAATACACCTCTCTGAAAAGGTAGACTTAAGGCACACTCATATTCCCATTGTTTCCAAGTAAATGGCTAAAACGAAATACCCTCAGCAACCATTGCTGTGTGTCCCACTCTGATGCACAAAATTACAAAAAATTACTTAACCCAAGTAATCACTGCAAACTCTAAATATTACTTCAGGTTTGTAATTCAGCTTAAAAAATATTAATCTACCTGTACATGAACACATTTCTGTGGTTTAAATAGGAATCAATAATGAGCCATGAAAACCCCATTTCTCTTTTCCCCCAACAAGACCTTAGCCCTTTCCTTTGCCCTGGCATTTCATGCTTTCTCTTCCCAAGGGTGATGACATTTACAAACAGCAATTCATTAGAAGCACATATGTGCTTCCAAGTATTCAAATTTACCAATAGTATCAGAAGTCAGGGTCCAATGGATCTTTATCACTTTCTAATATTCTGACAAATCTCTCTGAGCAATATGAACAGATGTGGAACAGTTTTAGCATGACAGTGCCAGGTACCTGAACAGCCAAAATCTCTGTATTGAAATGAGTTGAAATATGGATATCATCTCAAAATGGGGAAAGCTCTTATCATTGTCTCAGCTCTTCCAGAATCTATTACAATAATTCCCACTGAATTCAGAGATGCCTACCTGATTAAAGAAGAGCTGATGAATTGAAGGCTTCCCAGCTGCTAAGCTCAGCCACAAAGTCACTGATGACTTCAACAGATGGTCCTACTTTTAGGCCATTGAGAACTTTATGAGCCATTTATCCTCCTTCAGGCAACTCATCATGTGAAATAAGGAACAGAATGATATACTAATGTGTTTTGTAACCAAATGCTCTGGGACATATCTTTCCTGAGTGGCATCCAAATCCCCTCCACTTGAGCAACCTCTATAGACAAAAAATTAGCTGAGTTAAATAAAAAAGTAAGACAGTAAAACATTTTGAACAGTATTGCAGAAAAAGTGTTTTCTCATCTGAAATAAAGCTAGGTTTAGGTAGTTTTTGTGAAAGGGACTTTATAGAGGTTATGAAGGCATAAACTTTGTTTTTCAACTCTATTTTTGTTAAATTCATAGCTGCAACAAAACTATTCACTAAGAAGAATCCTACTTCAAAATTAGTCCCTGGGCTTGAATATAGCTTGTTCTTGCCTAGAGTCAAGTGATCAGACAGCATCATAACAACTTCCCATGCAATTTTCATAGCACACATTTCTTGCTGACATAAGACAAAGCTAATGAGACAAAGAACAAACTAAAAAAATCAGTTAAAGCCACTGTCTTTAGTTCAAATATATTTTTTATACTTATATAAAAATATGTATATGTGTGTCATATGAATATGGGATATGTTGTAGAAAAATCTTTTGGATCTCCTCTGGTCAGTTCTACCAACGAAGTAAGTGCATTCCCAAAACAGGACCTTTAAATCAGTAACTTGTTTTTCAAAAATGTTTTTAGTGTTTATGAATGACAAGTCTCTTCAGTGCCCAGGAAAGAGGCATGTCTGTGTTCTGGAACCACAACAATTAGGGAGCTGTGTCTAAATTAACACTTCTAAAGGGTTACTAAAAGAGAACAGAAAGAAGGTGGAAAAAAATCTTTATTTTAATTAATTGATTAATTATTTACCACTGTTAATCCAATCACAGTCTGAAATAGTAGTAAGGAATGCAATCAGTTTATGCCTTCACACCCTTTCCATGCTGACTACCTGGACAAAGGGACAATAAAAGATACTCTACGTACCATGCAAGATACTACTTTAATTCTCATTTTTACATCAGGTCTGAATTTGTCCTCTCTAGTAATAAAAAGGTTATTCATCTAAGAATATGAAACAAATGCAGAGAATAGTGCCATAGAATTCAACTTCTGTGGTTCTTTTCAGGCATTTAAATTGCATTATAATCAAGATGATTATTTTACTTCAGAATGACTTTACCTTAATCCTATTACAAACATGTGTTGAAAATGATGAGTTCTATATTGTTAGTTGTTTTGTCGTGCTTATTATTATGGCCTCTGCTGAGCCCATTGAGGTGGCTAAGAGCAGATACAGAAGCATCAACCACTCTCAGCAGCAGAACTCTGTGACTTTCAGTGAAACCACAAGAGTTTATTAGTTGTGGGTGGTAAAACTGCTGATTTTTAATGCTGTATGGAAGTTACAGGTCAGCATTTCAACTCTGTATTTTCATAAATAATTCATTTCATATTATTAAGCATTTACAAAGAAAGGAAGAAAAATGAAATCAACAGGGACAGCAAAATGCTCCAGTCTCCAATGAAAAAATTCCAAATATTATTCTCAGTCTCTGGAGTATGTTTGTAACAGTGTAACCCTAATCAAATTTGCTATTGGTTTTCTGACAAGCTATTTATTGCTTAATTCCTTTTCTTTTCTGCACCAATAAAATTTTTATTCTAAACATTTGCTATTGAACAATAGAAGCCTGCTGTGAGATCATTCCCACTGATTTAAGGTTGATTATTTTCACATAGCAGCTGTCACTAAGTATTCCACATTCTTAAGCTCTGTCATTAGAGAGGAATCACAGACCCATTTCTGACTGTGGATCATGACATTCTGGTGACTCTGAGCCTGCTGTGCTACTTTCTACAGAATGAGAGCTCAGCTTAACAAATACAAAAATTGTTAAAGTACTGCTGGTATTTAAAGGAATCGGTGAAGCTTATACTTCCTATCATTGTAGGGATGTTGTATTAAAATGATCACCAATAATTACCTATTTAAAAAAAGGTAAGAGTTAGTTCTAACAATTGTCCTTGAATACACTAATGTATATCTTAACAGACTACAGCATGTGTCTGCAGATTACAGGTTGTTATGGCTCTTAGAGTAAAGAATTTATGATTCAGCATAAGTACACACCTTATAAATCCTCATGTAAGTTGGAATAAAGTGCTTCTGTGAAATTATTATGCTTCAGTTATGTAGGAAAGTGTTATTATACCTCTTTAAAGTGTTAATGACCTTGTAGAGCCCATTTTAGAATTATAGAATCACAGAATGGTTTGGGTTGGAAGGGACCTTAAAGATCATCTAATTCCAATCCCCCTGTCCCAGGCAGTTCATTTTAATGATGATAAATAGGTGCATACACACTGAGGAAAAAGATATGAAAACCCACAAAGAGGTAGAAAAAAAAGAAGGAAAAACTAAATTGTTTCTGAGCCAAAAGTTTGATAGGCCATAGGCTTGCATTAACTTAATTGCAGTTGCAAGTATGTGCTTTAAATGTATGGCACTAAAATCCTTTCTGTGAGAAAGTTGTCTTCAGGCTTCAAAGAGGGAAGCAAATAGGTATGTATTTTTTATACAGAGATCAGTTGAAATTATTCTGCCAGGGTCAGTAAAGTTTAGGCAATATGTCAGGTGTCTCAGATCTGCCCAGAAATCCTGACCCTGTGTGACTGGTAGCAACAAAGCCACGTGACAGCAATGAAGGACAGAATGTGCAGCAAGTGGGGGTCCTCCCCCTACTCACACACACACCCTCTCCCATTCCAAGAGTGCAGGCAGCTTCCCTAGTTCCCCTCTGACAGTCCTGTGTATTGTTATTCCCATGCTGGGAACGATGGTGTACACATAGGAACATTAACTTCTCTAAGAAAAATATTAGACAAAAGAATTTATTCAATTCTGTTCCAAACTCCAATCTTTGTAGAACAAAAAATACCCCATCCTGTTTAATGCAGCTACTCTCTGTATCTGTGTGTCAGTATCTGATATGTGATATGTACATACACAATGGATACCTGTTTGTGGAGCACAACATAGGATGCAGATCACTTAGGTGATCTATTCACATAACTCTGGTGATGAAAATGTTCTGGGGCTTCTCTTAATGTCAAAATATGGAAAATTGGAGAAGATTTTGTTTGTTGTGTTTAGCTTTTGATAAAAAAACATAAGAGTTAAGCTAAGACTATAACATTGTAGCTGGAAGCCTGAAAGGTTCATGAAGTTATGAGGAGACAAAGGTGAAACAGAAATGCCTGCGGAGTAAGTGTAGCTTTTGCCAACTCTCCAGCTGCAATGCTTACATGGAACATTATGATTTGTATTTCTTCCTTTCAGAAGAGTTATTGCAGGAGCTAAGAAGACATAGGACAGAAACAGAAAAAAACCTTACCTCTCTCATATTTAGTATTGTCCCTTTCTCCCCACACTTCCAGGTTATATGTTGAAAGGCACTAAATTGCTAAATTTGGTGCTGTTTTTTATTTACCTGTTAAAGCCTGTAGTGCCTTTCAGTCATTTCATTGTGGATTTTTTTTTTCTTTGACTCCTAAACAAGAAACTTGTCAAGACTGTCTCTGTCTTGCTTGGGTTTTTTTACCATCTAGACAAGTGGATACTATGAGGCTATATGATGCTTCAATACCATTTGTCAGCACCACCACTCCACCACTGTCTCTTTATTGGAATCAAAATTTACTGGGGGGGGAAAAAACCCCAAAAAGATAGAAGGATGGAATGTATCATTGCTTTTGCTGTGTCTAGGATGCTCTTCTGGACCACTAAGCAAAGAAATTAAAATATAATTAAAAAAATAGAAAAAATAATATAAAAAACCAAATCAGCCATCCACACAAAAACCCCCATAAACTAACACACAAAAGCAAGCAAGCAACAACAAAACAACCAACTAAACAAAATCAAACCTAGGACCCAATATGCACACAAGAAAACAAAAATCTCAGAAAACATTCAAAGACAAAAATTTAAATTTTACTAAAAAGCTCTTGGCCACTCAGTAATCATTTTAGTCTACATGAGTGAAGGATGATTTTTAGACAAAGGATGGAAATGCCAAAGTTTTCTCTGCATGAGTGTCTCTACTACAGCTGATGTGAGACAAACAGGCAAAAGGAAAACTGTGACCTATTTCGTTTTACAGGAGATAAGAATCTCATAGCCACTTTTTGAACACCAACTGTTTTTTTGGTAAAAAAAAAAAAAGATGCTTGCAACAAGGTAGGCAAGGCAGCAGTGGGAGTCCCCTTAAGAGAACTGAAAAGTGTGTTCTCAATCTTCCTTTAATGTCTCAAAATAAAAATAGGGAGTTAAAAAAATGGACTACAATTAAGAGGAATGGTGACTCAAAGGGCCATGAAGAAATATTCACATGTATTTTTCTAGTGAGATATTATTTGAGTATGACTAAACTGAATGAACTTGAACTATTGATCAATTCTATAGGAAAAAAAAATGAAAGATTTGACTAGGAAACTGCTGGAAGCTCTGAATTACTGTTTTCTGCAAAGATATATTTATTCTGTGCAATTCAACACACAATTAGAGAAAACATCAAACACTTTAATGAAGCTACAAGAAAATAGTACTACCTTCCTTAGCCAATATGTGAGATAGTGCATTGGGAACCTCTTAGGATTCTCCTGAGGTCTGTGTTGATTCAACAAGCAGCCTCGCTGAGAAGAGCAACAAAGAAATAACCTCTCAGGAGCAACACTGGGTTTGTGACTGTTTATTTATTCAGAAACTTACAGTGGAATTGCTAAGAACAGCTATGGCAATGCCTGTCTAGCTACAAGGCACACATTTGTGTAACCTTTTTTTCCCAATCATTTATGTAGGATTGTAGATTTCATAGTTCTTTATTTGCAAACATTAAAACCATTCAAAAAAATACCCTCCTACCGAAACACTTCTTGTGTTTGTTCATCCATCCAAGTAGAGAGAGTGGCATTGGGCCAAGCACATAATCCATAATGGGCTCATTTGATGCCAGGCACAATTTAAGCCATTTTACAGTTTAGTTCCATTTGAATCTAACGTAGCTGCTCTTTGTCATTCCAATGATTTGCTTGGCTGTTATGCAGAGAAGCATTATAGCTCCATGAGTGTTAAAACTAAAAACGTTAATCTAAGTGTAGTTAATTAAGAGAGAAAACATTTCTCTTTGCAACTTTGATATTTACCTCTACCATTAAGATGCACAATTATGTTTTTGCTTTTTTTTTTTTCCAGAGAGCAAGTCAGAACGAACTTTTTGCTATAGATGTGAATTTTTCACCTTAGAACATAAACTAATGGAACACTAAAATCACTAAAAAATTAGGACCAATGCATAGAGTTACAGAAATGTTTTCTCCCTGCATTTTAGGATTAAATTTCAAACAGTGAAGATTTTCCAGTCCCATGTTTTTCTTTTGCGTACTTTCTGCTTGTTTTTTTATTCATTTTTACAAATAATAATGGTGTAGATGAGTAAATCAGATCATTACAAGAAAACCAACCTGAGCATATAAATATAAACCTCTGATCTTGCTGTAAAGTTTAACAATGGGATTATACAGCTTCTCAGACTTCCTTCTAAAGGTCATCCTAGTACCAATCCTGATTGTCTCTAGAGACCACTGAGATCTTTTTCAGGTTACCCTTATGTCTTTTTTTTTGCAGTCTGGTGAAGGGATACAAGTGAAGGGATAATTTTTTTGGAGGGAATGTGGTCATAAGTTAGACTCATAAATGAAGTAATCTAAAGATTTAGAATCCTGACTTAGTTACAGAAATCCATCTTGACTGTTACCTTCTGTAGTAAGTTTCTTGCACATCAGATTTCTGCTATAGTAAAGCCATTGCGAACCTACTTTTTTAACGAACCTACATAAGCTCAGCTAATTCAGTTTTCTGAATATTATTACAGATGTCTTTTTAGTGCCGATATATTATATATGGGTAAGTATCAATAGGCAAAACTAACAGAAATATCAAGTATTAATAACTTTGCTGTGTCATTTTTGAGAATAGTTTCTTGTGCCAAAATATACTTTAATTGCATCTCCTTTGATATTCTCTGTAATGAAGGGGTTGGGTCATTAAATATCACTTCCCATCAAAGGCATCCCATACTGGATATGGCTTCTTCTCCTTCTTCAGCCTGTTGCCTTTGATTTTATCACAACTAAATATTGAGGGCAAATAGAAAGCTCAATGACTGTTCATAGCAGAGAAGTCTAACATAATTTTAGCTTATAAGTAAATATAGGCTATCACTTTTACACTATTTACTTTTTCTATCTTGGTCCTAATTGCCTGTAGAAAACCTGGAGAACAGTTTAGGAAGCTTTTCACATTATATAGTTTCTGAATGCCCTTTTTTATAAGCTTGAAAACATTCATGCTCTTCTTTCACTACTATGTCATCTATCTTGTGCAACATGGAAGGGGAGCAACATGAGGCTGAAGGCAGAGACAAATTCTGTCCGGTGGAAAACATGGCAGAGGTTTATATTATTGTCTTTTGTCATCTAAATTATCCTCACAGAAAGAGGATCTACTCAGCCTTATGAGACAACAGACTGTTCTGGGCCAACTTGCTTTTTAGTTCACAAAAGACAGACAGATTCCTACATCTAAACTGTTATTGCTGTAGTACCTTTTTCTCCTTCCATTATAACTGGAGTGGAAAATGAGGTTCCTTTTAACATCACTTCTGCCAGTTCATCCAAGCAGTGGAATGAATGTTGGACACAACTGACCTGAAAAAGTGTTGTCCTGTGTGATCTATAGGAAGACACAGAAACAGTGAGTTACAGCCTCTTTTATTAAAAGATTAGTTACCAGCATTCCCCTGAAAGCATTCTTTATTTGATGATCCTCAATATTTTTGTCTTCTAGTATCAGCTATCTGTTTGTTCCACAATCCTACTGAAAGAAAAAGCCCAGGGAAGTCTGTCTCCATTTCATTCATGATTGCAATGTCCCTCCCTGCTATGAGGAAACTGCTTAAGCATGACCTTGTAAATCTCTCATGATTCTTCTATTAAAAGAGTAATCTAGATAAAGGGAATCCTTAAAGGTGGTCTAGATCACATATTCATTAAAGGGAGAGGAAAAATATCTAAATAAGGTTCTTCAGATTATTCTGCAACAGGTTTGATCAAAATGTATTCACATCTGAATACAGCTGTTGCAATGAAATTTTTAACTCAATAATCTGGTATACTAATTTTAAGATGCAAATTCTCACTCTGTAATATTCTATAATATTTCTAATATATTTCATACTCCTATATTATATTTCTTAGATATTTTAAAAAATAGCTGCTATGGTTCTGATATTTTCACTGAATTAATGTAGTTTGGTCATCTTTATGAAGAATTCATGTAGCCATAACAACAAGAATTTCAAATCACACTTTTTTCCTTTTTTTCAGTTAGAATAACATTCTAGATAGACCTAGCCTTCTAGATTGTTTCACTATGTGCTGAAAAAAAAAAAAAAAATTAACTCTTCTTAAAAACAATGATAACATAAATTAACATCCTTTTTTTTTTTTTTTTTTTTTTTTTTTTTTTTTTAATGCTGTTCTTAATTCCCTTCCCAATTCATCATTCTGGAAATTAAATTAATTTTTTTAAGTATTATCAATAGCTCTTTTTTTTTTTTTCTTTAAGCCAGAAAAGTGTGGGTTTCTATTTTGTTAAAATATCACGTTATTTCCTATACTAAATAACACCCAATGTGTCTCTTATCTCTGTAGCAAATGAGAATTTTCATCCAAGATGCCAAAGTGACAAGATTTTGTCTTTTCTGATTAATTATGTAGACAACTATCCTAGTTATTCTGTCTGATGTTGGTGACTGGGTTATAGGCAAATTCCTTCTCTGAGCAGGGGTAAAGAATGAATGAGCTTGTAAATAAAACTTTATTTCCACATTGGCATTGGCTCAGTCCTTTGTGGTTACTGGGAACACTTAAAATATAGAGACTCCTATAAATCCAGGAAGAAAGCCAACAGATGAAGCTGAGAAGTTTGTAAGTTAATGTTAATACTGTACTTGTGCTTATGTGTTAATGAGCTACAGAGAGTAAGTGTATTAAGATAATTTTTTTAAAGTTTATAAAAGTAGGATGTTTCCTATGTTCTTGGCCTCTAAAGTACAATAACTTTCAGGCTCACAGTTGCCTAATGCATGATCCTTTCTAAGGATCTGTTCTGATGATATTAGTAGAGAGCAGTGTCCATATATTTGTGGTAAAATTCACTGATACTTCCTCTTAAAATAATGAGGGCTAATAAAGTTTAAAATTGTCAGACAGAAAGCCCAAGAGAAACCATTTTCCACATTGTTTCACTTGCTCTGCAGGGCACTTCTGTTCTCCTATCCAGCTTATGTTAGCAAATCCAAACTGTGGCAATCAAGACTGCATTTGTCACCTTATGAAGTATATTGTGTCAAAATCAAAACCACTGATTGACAAATTTAGTAGTCTGGTGTTTTATCAGAAACAACAACATAACTTGCTGTACCTAATGTTCTTTCCTGGCAAATTGGTCATAGCATACACTATATTGTTAAAATACACTCCTGGGAAAACGAACCATAGTCCTTTATTTTGGACACTAAAATCTGAAATACTCCTAACTATCAAAAAAGATCACCTGGAAAGTTTGCATGTGTTTTTCCTCGTTTGTTGTTGTTGGTGTTGGTGGTTGGCTTGTTTTTGTTTGTGGTTTTTTTTGTGGATTTTTGTTTGGGATTTTTTTGTTTGGGATTTTTTTTGTGGTTTTGTTTTTGGTGTTTTTTTGGTTTTGTTTTTGGGTTTTTTTTGTTTTGTTTGTTTTGTTTTGTTTTGTTTGGGTTTGGTTTGGGTTTTTTTTTTTTTTTTGGTTGGTTTGTTTGGGGTTTTTCTTTTTTTTTTTCTTTTTTTTTTTTGGTGGTTTTTATTATTATTATTATTATTATTATTATTATTATTATCCATTCAGTATAACTCTATGGGCTTGTGATTATCTACTTCATGATACAGTGCTAAAGTGGATATGTTAAAATTCTATTATATTGAGCAAAGTTGTGCAACAATTTTGTTAACTCTTATCTTTCATCTCATCTCTCTTGAGTCTGAGATTCTTATTTCATCACCACATTGCATGGATGAACACAAGGAAAACATAAATCTCTTTGTTAAATCATTTGTCTTCAAATAGTCAAGAGCCTATGTTCAGGAGTCCCTGAAAATCTTGCAGAATACTTCCTGTCTCAGTTCCCTTTGCTTTTAAAGGGAAAATTTAAAAAAAAAAACAAAATCAACCAAACAAACACAAACACAACAAAAAAAAAACCCAACAAAACAAAGCAAAAAAAAAACAAGTTATGTTTCTTAACCACAGTAACAAAACAAACTTGAGTTCAAAGTCATAAATAGATAGCAGAGTTCCACCTCTGAACTCTGTAAGAGGTCTCTGTGTGCCCTTAGGAAAAATACCCAACAGAAGAGTGGCCTATCAAGGATAGGGTTGTATCACTTTAAAAACCTTGAATTTATCCACAAATTCTCTATTGCTGTTTTTACTACATACAGGACAACAAATAAAAAGGCTTTTAATTTGGATACTGTTTTGTTTCCTTCTGCAACAACACAGTAGAAAGCACCAATATGAAAAAATGCTCTAAAAAAACCCCTGAAAACTAAAATGTTCTTTCAGGCTTCTTCATTCCTGCAGGTTGCAGTTGATCTATCTCGCATTAACCAAGTTAAAGTTGCAGAATCAAATTCCTAGCATCAAAGTTACTCAGAAAAAAGAATTTCTGCTTTACAGGAAAACCACTGTTTCAAAACAGTTGTAATTTAAAAGTGGAAAGCCATCCAAATTTCAAATCTTTAGATCTGAATCACTGTTAAGGAAAATAAATAGTAATGTAACTTCATTCAGAACCTCTGAACCAATGTTTTTATAGTGTCAAAATGTAAGAGTTTATTTCCTACTTACTGTGGCATGTAGATACATTATTGAAAATTATGTAAAATATTAATAAATGAAAGTAACAAAGATGGACTCAAACACCAATCCTTCCTTAGTTGATTCTAATTTTTGACAAATGAAATAGTTCCAACAATGCTTTAAAAAGAACCAGAAGTAATTTCCACTTCTGAAAACTTCAGGAGAATGAATTTTCCCTTTTACCTGACAGAATCTCTATTTGGTTTGATTAGCACCATATATGTATTCTGTTGTAACTGAGATTTTCAAGCAAATCCTGTGTAAAGTCTTTCTGCTTTCCACTCTCTCACATAGCACAATGCTAACTGAAGATGTCTTTCCTTCTCTGGCCTTATTCAATGCTGCTTAGCAATGTCTGAACACAAATCCCCTCCAAATAACTAGAGAAGACTGGAAGTACAAAAAACCAACTGTATGCAGGTAGTAAACTCAAATTTCAACCTGCAATCAGAACCAATAGCCAAAGCTAACAAACAACATGAGTAAACACTTCTTGATGATACTCCAGTGGCATGGAACAGGATACACGTTTGTGTTACTGGTCAGGGATATTACTTCTACACAGACAGAAGTGATGACCCAAAGCTGCATGCACACATTGTTAAAGGAGAATCATAGAATCATTACTGCTGGAAAAGACCTCAAACCTTTGACTGATCGCCACCTTTTAAACTAAACCATAGCACTAAACTGCCATATACAGTCATTTCTTGAACAATTCCATGGGTAGTGATTCCACCACTGCCCTTGTTAACCTGTTTCAATGCTTGAACACCCTTAAAAAAATTTTTCTTGATGACCAACCGCAATCTATCCTGGCATAGCTTGGGGCTATACCATCCTGTCCTGCCCCTTGTTCCCTGGGAGCAGAGCCTGACCTGTCCTGGCCTCCCTCTCCTGACAGGGAGTTGGAGAGCCTGAAGGTCCCTCCTGAGCTTCATTTTCTCCAGACTGAGTCCCCCAGCTCCCTCAGCTGCTCCCTGTCAGACTTGTGCTCCAATGTCTTCACCTCCTTCTGACTCTGTGGTCTGGCTGAGCACAACCCTTCCTATCTTTGCTCAGGAAATTAACCCAGGTGGCAACATCTGTCTTGCCAGGCAAGGTACCAGACCAGATGTTGTAGCTGACTGATTGCAGTGGGCAGAAGTCAACTGTCCCGTTCACAGCCCTACAACTATACAGCTGCTTTAGAAAGACTTACCTTCCAACAGGTTTTCTTGAATTCAGAGCAATTCCTGTACCTTATTCCTATCAGGAATTAGCAATACAGGCTGATTAATCTGGTTTCAGAAGAGGCCACACAAGATATAATTTTTGGATGTTTTTTAATCACAGATGAGGAAAAAAAACTCCAAAACCCAAGTATGAAGCACAATTCTGATAATATAATATGAAGATTTTAGGAGAATATGTCTGTCTTTAGCTCAGATAGCAAACACCACTTCAGGTAATACGTATTTCATTTGAATTTATTGCACAGAATAACAGTGACACAATCCCTAGATATGATATCATAATTCTCTCATTCATTCCTCACTGTAGGCCAGTTTTGGCATTTAACACAAAAGTATGAGGGGAAAAAAAAGTAGAAAATTGGTATTATGGACCTAAATTACTTACTGTAAATATTTTAGTTGCATTGACTTTATTCCTGTTTTGTATCATTTTTATGGACTATATTTCAGAGAGGATTCATATCAACAATTGCCTGCTTTATATAGGTACTATATATTGTAGATTTAGGCAAAGGACAAATTCAGTTAACTGTCTGTGTGAGTGCTGTTTTGCAGTGCCATGTATATATAACAAATTTATTGTCAAGGGGATTCTAGGACAGGCATTATTATTGCATCAGGTTTTAATCATAATAATTGATGCTGGCTGACAGTATAATCTTTTTGCTTATATTTCTTAGCTCTGGGTATCATAACTCTCTTACATTTCTGAGTTGCAAATTATCATTGAGAGGGCAAAAAATGCCAGGCAAGCATAAGTTCCAACTTGATCACTTTCATAGCCGTTCTTTTAAATACTCATCTACATATGCTTTGCAAGTGTTCTTTCACTGAGCTTAAAAAAAAAAAAAAAACAAAAAACACCTTTTTTTTTTTTTTTTTTCTATTGAGAGCAGACTGACCCATCATCCTTCCTGAAAACAGTCACAGTTATTGTCAGAATAAAATAAAGATCATCAGATGATGCATACTACACATATACGAATGCTGGGGATAAATCCTCACTATTTACTTGTGCACTTTTCCCTAAGGATTACTCACAAACCCAGATGTAACCAAGACAAAAATTCTAGGATATTTGGCGTCAATACCATTCTCAAGACCAGACATATAAAATTTGCTAATTTTCACTTTGTATAACACATTTATAACAATCCCTTTATGTCACCTCTACCCTCAAAAGATCATATATTCAATTTTCTAAAGAAGAAATTCCAAAGACATAAAAATCCTTTTGTTATGCTGGTTTGTAAAGACTAACAACAATCTCTAATATAATTTGATTTTACTCTCTATTCTGAACTAAGTACTCCAAGGAAGTTGTTTGAGTTTTTTGTTTTGTGATATTTTGTTTTTGTTCTGTTTGGTTGCTTGGTTGGTTGGTTTGGTTTTTCTATTTGCTGTGAATTGAACTATTTTCTTAGCTCACAGTGTCTTCAAGCTGTATTGCTTTTCTTCACCAAGACATTCATCTCAGAATCATATAATCATTTAAGTTTGTAAAGACCCTTAAGATTACCAAGTCTAACTGTTCCTCTTGGACTGCCAAGGCTACAACTAAACCTTGTCCATTCATATTTATGTCTGCTTCTTACTCTTATTAATTATTATTAGGTTAAAAGAAGGTGTTGGTGGAAAGTAATTCTAACTAACTAACCAGTGACCTCAGAGGTACAATATTTACCTGAAACTGAGGCAAATTAACAACTTTCACCAGCATTTTTCAACTCATAAATTCATTGATCATTTAATTAATGTAACAAACATTTTAAAAAATAACTTTCCTGCATCAATTTCGGTATAAATAACTCTGTTTCAAAGGTGTGTGAAAACTTTTTCTTTCCACAAATTGTACTGGTCATCTAAAGTGGGAAATAAACAATCAGGGTAAAATATCCATCCCTAGAATAAATTTTCTGAGCTTTGTATAATTTTGGTAACAATTCTTTTCCACTCAGAAGTTTACCTCCAGTAAAATGTCCTGAGAAGCTTATCTCCATGGGCAAGGAACATAAACCCTTGGGATGGAGGCAGGTCCAGTAGTCAGGCATAATGTGCGACAAGATTATTCCATCCTGCTTCAATGTGAAAATTAAATCAATTAAAATATTCAACCGATAACAAAACTGATAGTCAAGATATTGCCTCTCCATAAAGAATATTCCTATATCATTTTTCAGGGGACAGTCATTTGATCACTTCAAGCAGCCTTACTCTGAGATTAGGCAAAAATTTACTTTTACCTTAATGCCATTTTAATAGTTTTTAGCAGAGATGAATAAAGTTTAAACTGTGAAACCTTGGAGCTGACCCAACTTTGTCCATCCAGATTGTCCACTGAGTACAAAAGGGCCATTTGTATCTTGATCTCTGGCTTTGTAATGTTGGCTCTAGGAGACAGGGAGAAAAGAGCATTTTGCTTTGAATATATTAGAGTAAATGATGTAGTTTTTCCAGAATCTGTGTATTAATTGTGAAGTAACAGACTTAATCAAAATTAAGAATAAACTAATAAACATAAACCAACAAGGACAGGCTTAAGAAAGATTCAAGACAAGCATAATTTGACCCGCTTAAACGAGCTTTATGTAAATACCTCTCAATGCCTCTCAGGGCTCTTAATGGCCCTAAGAAGCCTCATCTAGGAGCCTCACACATGCAGATTTCTGCCTGACCCTAGATCAGAGCTAGGATATCATCCAATGGTAGAAAGGCAAAACAAACTATCAACTTTTTTAACACAGATATGTTGGATACCAACAATCCAATCCTAATTCTTGAATGTTAATTTCTATCCTACAAAAGCATATGAACACAGGAGGAACATACTGGATAGTGTTAGACCACAGCCAAATACTAACAAATGACTAGCCATTGGCTTGAGGTTTAGCCAAATTAGCAAAAAAACTACTGAGCATGACTTAAGAAATTGCTGGTTGTGACTAATGGTAATGTGAGAAGCTGAAAAAAGGTTGCAGAAAGCTTTATGAGTGAGGGTTGGATATCACAAATGGTTAAGGCAGAGTTATAGTCAGAAACACTTCACTTTCACAGAGGGAAGCACTGGAGACTTTTGTGGGAGTCAAATTTTGCAGTGCCAGCCATTTCCCAGAAAAGTTATCAATAAAAGCCTGTAAGGATGTGGTTACCTAGGTAACTGTATCAGAAATTCCAAATTTAGTTATGGATGTAGCAGAATCATGACTATTGGAAATGGGTGCAGGGGTAGTAATATATGTAGGCTGTCTGTTGGGATGAATCATAGAATGGTTTGGGTTGGAAGGGACTTTAAAGATCTTCCAGTTCCAGTCCCCTGCCATGGACAGGGCCACCTTTCATAAACCAGATTGCTCAGACTTCCATTCAACCTGTTCTTGGACTCTTCCAGAGATGGGGCAGCCACACCTTCTCTGGGCAACCTGTGCCAGGGCCTCCCCACCCTCACAGAGAAGAATGTTTTCCTAATATCTAATCTAAACCTTTCAGTCTGAAGCCATTTCCCCTTGTCCTGTCACTGAATGAACTTGTAAATACTCTCTCTCATAACACCTCATGGCAGAGGTACTCCATCCCTCTAATCACCTTGGTGGCCTCCTCTGGACTTGCTTTAACAGATCAATGTCCTTTCTATGCTGGGTGTCCCCAAAGCTCGATAGCGTAGTGTCTATCAAGGTGGGAGTCTCACAAAAGCAGAATAGAAGGGGAAAATCCATTCCCTCGACCTGCTGCCCAAACTGCTTTTGATGCAGCCCAGGATTTTCTGGGCTTCCAGCACACATGACTAGGTCATAACCAGCCTCTTTTCCACCAGCATCCCAACCCCTTTTCATCAGGACTGCTTGCAGTCAGTTCATACCTGTGAAAAGGACCTGTGGGGGCAACAAAACTAATTTGACAAATTAAAAAGTAATAAGTAATGCAGGTAGGCAGCTTAGAGCAGAGCAGTAAACCAAACATCTTGTTCTGAATATGACCCGAGTCAAAACTTTCCTCTTTGCTTATCTAACTGCGAATGAAAGCAAAGTGCTTTCCCTCAACAGTAGAGGAACACCTGTGACAAATCTGGCTTCCTGGTATCATCATATCAGTCCAGACCTGACAGCATCAGCCTTGTCCCAAGCATTTCCTAACAGTGAAACCTTGGCAGTTCTTCAGGCAGTTTTTGTAAAGAGAAAGGAATGCAATACTCAACTCTTGCAGCCCTTGTTCAAAGGCAATGCAACACCAATCACACATGGTGACCTTCATTAGAACAAATTAACTGATGTGTGTCAAAGAAGGCAAATATAAGGGTATGCTGTTTTCCCTGGCTGATTAAGTAGAAAAACAACCAAGACAAATCACAAAATAACAAAGTCATAGAATCATTTAGGTTTGAAAAGACCTCCAAGATCATCAAGTCCAACCAAGATCACCACCATGTCAACTAGATCATGGCACTGAGTGTCATGTCCAGTCATTCCTTGAACACCTTCAA